>QBDW01001578.1:0-31407 GCA_003261595.1 Maconellicoccus hirsutus
TCAGGGTTTAAAATAATTTATTCGTATTATTCATCTATAGCGGTGGGATTTTTGCGCTGAGGGGTACTAAGATCAACCGGACGGGCTGTACGCTCGTCAAGTTGATACCGTCCACTGTGTGCTAACGGGAAAGGTACGCTTACGCGTCTCGACCTCGTTAGCTCACATCTTCGGCTAGTGCGCGGCGGTCGGTATCAACTTGACGGGCGTACGTTCATCACTTGAAAAAATTTTTTTACGCGGAAACTATCGATTTTTTCGGTACATCGAATATGAAGTTAGCGTTTTCTGGACTATTTGATAATTTTTCACCTTTTTTTTTTGTGTAAACGAAGTGAAATTGGAATTTGAAGACCACATTGATTGGCAAAATTGCTTCTATTTTTGTAAACAAATCGGGGGGTTTTGCGCGGTTATCCACCGCAGCTGTACACTTTGCGGTGCAGCGATGATATTTAAACATTGGCAGGACGCTGCGGCGTATAATCTAATAGAAGAGTACGTTAAGAAAATTTTCAGCTCCATTGAACGGGTTTAAGGTACGATGCGATGATATGCTCGCTTTGACGTTCTCAAAGAGGAAAGTTACGATGTTTCGCTTTGTGCGAAGGTTCAAAGATAGACTGAAGCCGCAAAACATTTTGTACGAAAAATAAATTTGATGATTGAAATTGAATTACATTCGGAGAGGAAAATGGTGCGCGGAGGGAATGAGCGGGCGAAGAAGTAACGAGGCGACGACAAGCAGAAGTGGTAGTTTTAATCGTTGGTTAATAAATGAGCTAACACGTGGTACATCACGTCGTATACGTGGATAGTTGCTAGTTGGATACATACCACATAGACATTAGACGTATTCGTGGTACAACTACAACTACGAGTACATTACGTAAACGTACTAAAGTGTTAGTGTAAACGTTTTGGGAAGATTTTCATTCGAAATCGATAAATTACTCTCTCGTTTAGACTCATTTCGGGCTTATTTGACGGGCACATGTTAAAATTTTCAATTGCTTTAGTTTCTAGTCGAGATAGTTTGTAATGGAACGGAAACCGTTTATTTCCAATTTAAGGGGATGTCTAAATGCCTTTTTTTTCGCCACTTCGAATGGCATAAACGAGGAAAAGTTCAGCTAAATTTTTCGGCTAATTTTAAGTGACAAATGAACCGCCGACGCGGCTAGTTTAGAAAACGTGTAACGTTTTCCATACCCGATGACGTATTTACCGCAGACAGCTAAAACATGTGGTAAAAAAATTTATACACGTACGAAATCGAACACGGTATAAAAAAAACGCTGGTATATCGTCATTATTCGACGAGATATGTCATCAACGCGTAAAATCGTCTAAAGTACACACGAGCATGCGAGTTTTATTTGTTTTCGTCGTCTTGTATCAACAATGTACGAGTACAACTTTCTTAAGTATTGATAGTCGTCAAAATCGTGCGGTTTTTTGATTTTTCAACATGAACTGTACACAATATATTCGTCAGCGCGAGAAACCATAGTACAGTAGTTCTTTCTGCTTGTTGATTTGTTTGTCGTGCTGTGCGACTCCGAGAGAGCTGAACAGGTGAGTAAGGAATGTGTTTGAATGCTTGAATTTTTCATCGTTGACGATCTCTAAAAAGGCGAGAAAACGTACTCGTATTTGTTTTCTTGTATCGACGAGTTGGTTTGTTTTGTTGAATTTTCTTTAATGTGAATGTTTTTTTTTTTTTTTTGTTTGTTCTCAGGTAACCGGCGATACTTTTCATTTTTCAAGGGTTCGAAGTTCCATTTTTGGTACTTGAAGGTAGTATACGAGCATACAATACGCGTACAGTGTGTTCCGCAACCAGTGCATCACCTTCATACCTATGATGCAGCTACCCAAACTACACAAGTATGTGTGGCTGCTGACCCTAACTTTTGAAGGGGCGAAGTAATGCGTCCACAAAGATTGTTTTTCAGAACGTCGTAACTCGGTTGGTAATATGATAGACAAAATTTTGTTGAAACTTTTGGGTAGAATTTTTCAAACCCTGCAAAATAAGTCATATTCATGTTACATCCAACTCCAAAATTGAAGAATGAGACATTATTGTTTTGCCTAACCCTAAAATTGAAAGAGCTACACTTATTTTTCACTATTTTTATTCTCTGGTGATTTTTTTGAATGGCTGTAGCTCCTTTAATTTAAGAGTTAGGCAAAGCGTTGACATATTTTTTTGTAGGTATTGAAATTCCCACCAAAAACGGTTCTACGTAAATTTTTTCCAACGTAAAAATCGGAGGGGTTATGGAGTATACAAATTTTCAAATTGTTGTAGTTCCTTCAATTTTGGAGTTAGATGAAACGCGAAAATGACTAATTTTGTAGAGGTTGAAAGTTCTACAAAAAGCTCCCAGAAAATTTCATCTATCTACATTACCGACCAAGTTACAACATTTTGAAAAGTTTTATTTCCCTTTTTATTCTCAGATTATTTTTCAAATACGAGTTTAAACCTTTTTTTTACAACGATGTTCAAATTTTGAGAAATCGAAAAAATTTTATGAAATTTTTTTTCAAAGAGGGAAGAGGCTGAAAAGTTTTACATTTCATTTGAAATATCATTTTTAGGGGAAATAGCTTCGGTATTATCACCCGAACCTTCTAGTTTTCACGTGGAAAAATATTGAAAAATTACGAACATATGTCCGTAAAGTTGGTATCGTCCACCGCGTACTAGCGGGAGATGTACGCTCACGCGTCGCAGCCGCTACGGCTCGTTTCGTTCAAGTTGAGCTCACGCGGTTGTGACGCGTAAGCGTACATCTTCCGCTAGCACGCGGCGGCCGGTATCAATTTGACGGGTGTATGTCTGTGATTTTTCAATAACACGAACAGGTTTTTAGGTGGTTTTAGCATGTACCCAAGCTTCGAAAATTCTGATTCTCGGGTTATAAATGCACGTTACGTGGATATATGTACTACGCGAAATTTTTTCATAACGTCACCGCTTTTCGTGTAACGGTGGAGGGGGTGGAGCTTCGATCGAAAATTTTTAAGCGCTTTTTGAGGGGGTTAAAATGATTGAAAAAAATCTAAAAAATTACATGTTATTCGAGTAGCAGACAACCCCCACCTATGACCAAAATTTCAAGTCATTCTGTTGGAAGTTGGCCAAAGCGGCATTACTGGGGCTCATCCCTCCTCCAGGAGCGATCGGGAGTTGGAAATGGTTTCAGAAAATTTTTTTCAACAATTTTTATCGATTTTTACCGTTGAACTAAAAATGCGCGACAAGGGCCGGTTCACCATGGTGAAATGAGCTAGAGCGTTTAACCGATAGCGTTCAATTGCTTTGGCTAGTGGACGAAAACGGGTAGAAATAAGGTCGTTGTTGATGGGAAATAGTAGTACGCGCTCGCTACAAAGTCGAGTATTCCGAGAGATTTACCTTTGATGGTTGACGTACGCTTTGAACGAAGCGTCGCAAAAGTGAAATAGGCGAAGGGAACGAGGTCGGTTAGCCGTCTAATAAAGGCGTATTTTTGGAAGAAAATTAACTATAATGGATTTACTCGTAAATCGTAATACCTAAGTTAACTGCCTTGTAAACTACGTAGTAGGTAGGGTACGTACCTACGTAGACGTACCTCGTGTACCAAATTGGTGACCTATTTAAAAATTTAACCGAGCACTTGCCCTTTTTTTTCGTAATGGAAGTAGTACGTACTTGTAGGTGGTTTCGGTCTCGGTACATGACTAGTTGACTACGTAGCAGTCGTTCAAATACGTGTAACAGTCGTACGTATTTTTCGTTTTATTGTGAAATTTCAAAAGGGGAAATCTTACGGCGCGGCGTTTTATAATTGAAATGGTGTCACACGTGAATGTAACGTTGTTTATTTGTTGTGTACGAGTATGAGTACGAGTATTTTGCAGATAGCGTTGAAGATAAATATTTTCGAAACGTAGTGAAATACCGTTTAACGTCGTCGTTGAATTTGACGTCATATGGAGGAGGATTCGTATACGAGTAAATATGGAGTATGTTCGTAAATACCTACATACTTGGCAAAGTCGATGTACCAATTTTATTTCCATTTCATTGGAACTGCGCGAGACGTTTTTATGGAGCATCAATTAAAAACTAGACTAAACCATACGCGGCCTGTCATTGTACCGGCGGCGCTTACACTCGCAGCAACAGGCTTGGCCGCGTCTCTCGCGATGCGATATTCGGGTAAATTATCCTAAAAGGAAGCACCGCATGTACGGTACATCTACATACTACATATCTGCTCGTAACTCGTCATAAGGTTTATTGTTCGAGGGTGAACTTGGTGCGAGGGAACTGCGCTCTTTATCTTTTGCACGCTCAACTACCAGAGAGTTGATTTTGTGCACAGGGTGTTTGATGAATGCCGACGACCTAACATATTCTCGGACTGGCCACTTCACCGGACGAATAAAATTTACGAAGAGGAATAAACTTTGTAAATTTTGCGAAACGCGGCACCTTACCCACGTCCCACGTCGCGTCGGTGATTTTTTGTCGATGACGCGACTTGCAACGGGCGCAGGCGGCGTTCTGTTCGTAATGTGGAAAAAAAGTAACAATAATGAATACAAATTAACTAAATACGGGTTCGTATGTTTCGCGTGCATTAACGGACTGCAATTTAGCATCAGATTTATGACGATAATCCTCGTTTAAACAGGTGACTCAAGTGAATGTTTGAATTTCGTATACGAAATAAATTACGTTTTTATGCGTATTTTTAATCGAATTGTATTTTTACCTCTGACTTAATACGCGATTTCGTTTACGTTACGTTTATCACGCATTAGCCACGTCGTCGTTGTCGCATCTTCTCTTCGCGAGTCAATGATTTTAACAATGCCCAATTGCCCATTTCGCGGAAAGTACAACTGATGCGGAAAATTATGTCCGAGGTCGTTGTCAGGTGTCTGTCGTAGGTGTTTTTAAAAATTGGCTACGATAATACGACGGGCTCGTCAGTGTGTTATGATAAAACCGAAAAGCCAGAAATCTTTGTAAATATCGCTTGACGTGCGAAAAACACTCTAAACAGTACGTCAATTATGTAAAAACCGCGAATTCAAGATATGCAAATGGAAGAAAATTCTCGCGATAACGTTGATCTCGCGGTGCAACGATACCGAAGCAATTTAAAGCGGAAAAATGCCAAAATAGGGTAATTTTTTTAACCACCACGATTTTTCGCAAATGAAAAAAAAAAATAAAAAAATAGTTTTTTATTTCGCCATTGGAGGCGTACTAAAATAGGAGGCGCGTATTCGGGAAATCCTAATTCGAGCTAATTAAAATTAAATCATCGCTTGATCGGATACCAAAATGAAAATACTGCATTTTCCGGTTGTCTACCTCGTGTCAATATTTGTACGACTAAAATAACGTATATTTAATATGAAATAACTATTCAGCCAAAAAAAAAAACAACTAAAATCCTCCATTTTCTTCGTATTAATTAAACGTAAAAAATATAAAAGTGTTTTGGGATTTTTTGTTTTTGAACGCAAAAACCGTAAAAGTACGTTTTTATTGAAAACGAAAAATTAATTATAAGATTGCTCCTTTTTAATGTAAATTCTGCTTTAAAAGCCGTTCTTAAAAAATTATAAAGGAAAAAGAAGGAAAATTCTATATTTGACTAATAATCCTTGGGTAAGCGGTTATTGAATTTCGCCCAAGTTTTCCACTCGATAAGAGACGCTCCTAAGGTAGGTAGCTCGGCACATCTTTTTTTTTTTTTTTTTCAAATGAGGACATTTTCGTTGTAAAAGTTTTAAAAATTGATTGGTTTTCTGTTACGTTAATGGATGTGGTTGACGAAAGTCGAATGCAACGAGAAGTTTCTCAAATGGAAGACGGCGAAAAGCTTCGTTTGAAGTTTTATAATTCGATTTAAAGTTAAAAATCACGCTGATATCGCCATTTACACGTGTTTATTTTTGCCTCATTATAAGAAGTTATGCTCGAACATCGCGAGTGATTTACGTAACATTTGAAAGTACTCGTATTTGTTAAGGAAAAAAAGGGTGGCGCGGTCAACGAATCCATTAGTCGTATTAATTGTGGGATTCTCTTTTTTTTTTTTTTCAAGGTCGCGTGATTTACGCTGATTAAAATGTCAAAAAGTCGAATGAGTGTTTTGTATTTGGGCGTGAAGAGCGAAGAATAAGCTCGCGGACGTTTGTCATTGTTGAAATTTAAAAATACCTTCGATTTTCGTTTTGTAATGATGACGCATTAAATTGGTTATCTGTTTTCTCGCGTTGTTCTCGAATCGACGAATACGTAGGATTTCGACGAATTCGTATCGTCGAAGGATTTTTGTTGTCTTTTCAACAATCGCTAACGCCGTTGAGGCGCTTGAATTGGGGCTTTTGTGCGTAAAATGACGTTTTAATCAACGTTCGCTCGACCAGATGGTGGTAGTGTAATTTACCTCGTATTTTTGTGTTTTACCAAGAGCGCGAAGAGGCGTGGTCCTTGAGAAAGTTTGTGTCGAAGAGGCGTTTTTAAATTTTCGCCGTTTTTATTTCGTCTGCGTTCGAAATTAATCATATTTTTATCGTTTTATAAAGCGATCTAAATACGTATGTTCGAGTTTGAATTTACACGAAATGAGCATTACGGGGGGTAATTTGTGTGAAATTTAGCAAGCTACGCGTGATTGGTTCGATAATAAAGAAATTACCAGTCGTAAGGTCGCTCCTTCGAATTTCCAATTCGATAAATCTACGGACAATGATGCGGTTTTCGTTGCCGTATCGTACAATACAAGGCGATTAAACGTCGACAAACACTCTGTACGTGTGGAAAAGACGAGGTACTCGTAGTTGAATCGAGGGTCGAATGGTCCAAAGGTATTTCAATTTTCGATTCCTTCTGCAGGTTCGATGTATCGAAAAATGCTATTTTCAAGTTGAGAATTTTGATAGAATAAACGAATAAAGAAGGATTCCCATATAAACGGTATTTTTGCGATGCGATGTCAAAAATTAAATAATTTTGCGACGAAACCACGTACGAGTAGATCGCTGAAAAATTTAAAAATAAAAGAGAAAACCATCGAAAACAAGCGATGAAGATCCATAATAACGATATCAGCGAAAAAAAGGCAATTTTTTTTAGTATACGATTCGAGGAAATTTATGCCTTGCGTTCTTCGATACTTTAAACTTGGCAAAGTAATTTCATCGGAGGCATTTGTCTTGTTTCGCGAGTATGGTCGGCTTTTTATTCGAAAGAATTCAACTAATGCCTCGTTGCGAGCTACTAAAAATCTTTTCAATTAAAATAATTCCGAAAGTTTTCTCAATACGGACGGGTTAATTAGTTGAGCGAATTCATTACAGCGCAGCGTTCTCCAAGACGCGGTGTACACAATTTGATGGCAACCTACAGTACGTCTGCTTTAAGTTCACACGTTTTTTCTTTTTGAATCTCGTTGCAAAAACGTCGATAAAAGGTAATTAGCCGAAGGTTGGTAAATTTGTAAATTTCGTTGAAAACACGATTTTACGACATGCACGGACACGTGTTTTCGCGCACGTTGCTTAGCTCGTTAAAATTCTTCCTCGTCTGGGATGTACGAGTATGTAGCTAATAGCTACTGTTTGCACTCGTATAATTGGTGATTGTTAAAATAAACCCGCGCGAGATTCCGAATTCACGTGAAAATTTTCTGTACTCGTTGCAGACGGACAACGTAATTAACGAGATAATTAAGGCGCGCGCGTTCGCGTTGACCGATGTTTCGAGATAAGGAGAGTGGTATTCGCATTTCGCAGATGCAGGAGAACGGTTTAATCGATAATCGATAACATTTCATTGTTATCGCGTCACTTGATTATATTTGATTGATGAAATCGCAAATCGGAAAACCTGTTGTGCGTGAACAAGTCGCTAGTTGTGATATCTGTTTTATTGGTTGAGATCGTTTTGTGTGTGAGCCGGAGGGTTTTTTTACGAGTATAATGGTAAAACTCAGACACGCAACATCCGTGGTGGTAAAACCATTCTCAACGGGTTAGTTTTTTCGTAAAAGGAGGTGACCTTGATCAGGGAACATGAGATGTCGTCGCAATAACCTGTTTGGTAGGTTTTTTACCAAGCAATTACGAGTATAAACCGGTCGAACGGGTTCGTGGATTCGTTGCTTCTAAGTTGGGCTGCTTTTTAAGAAGTAGCGAGTCGGCTTTTCAAAATAAAACCCAAAGCTATCACGTTGTATCAGTCGGTGATGGGAGTTGGGAGGGGGAGATCATACTCAAAGTTTGTTTCGGGACCTCAGGAGTCATGTTAAATTTGTTTTTGGCGTCTTACTCGGAACGGTTTCAACAAAAAAATTTCAAATTCGAGTAATGAAGTTCTTTCGGCGAGTTTACTTGGTGACTAGAGGTTCCCCCCTCCGCCTCTTTTTAGCCCTAAAAACATGATTTTGGATTATTTTTAGCGGTTTTCAATTTTGTGTCATCGTTGCAGCGTCCCCCCTCTCCAAATTGACCTAGAAGCTCGTGCTTTGGTATGGTTCCCGAATAGTGCCTTTTGGAGGTATCGACCGTTCACCTCCCCCGCCCCTTTTCAGCCTCAAAAAACATGATTTACTGCGAAGCCTTTTTTTTTTTTACATCTTCGAATTATAAAAGTAATTCCGCCATTGACAATGGATGTTGAACTGTGTACTTGTGGGCGATTTGGTGTATCCAATCGGAAAATAATTCAGATCCGATTTAATTATCTTTCGAAAAGAGTTCTCGTGCCGAATTCTAAACATACTATCTCGCTTTTGTTTCTATACAAACAATCAACTTGACCTTATCGGACGAGAGAAAAGGGCGCGAGGAAATTTAATTAATTTTCTCGCCTTATGATAAAAACGCCGCTTCGGGAATACGTACATAGTTACGTAACGTACTACTACAGATTAACAACGTCATCTTCGTCTGAGCGAGAAAACGTGCATAGCTCCCGAATAGAAATTTTTCCCGTCTTGACGCGTTCACGAATAAGTTTCGCGATAAGTATTTAAATTGCGCGGCGAACGGCGGCAAAATACGCGTTTACTCGAGAAAACACTTACGCAAGCAATTAAAATAAATAGTCTGCGAGAAAATACGAGTAGATAGTAGATAGAGATACCCGCTATCTTGAAGTTTAACGTCTTAAACGCACCGAAAAAAATAATCTCTCCCTCGGCGTCGTCATTAACACCTGTTTGTTTTAAATTTAGTCCAGATTATGAGACGAGATAAACGCTTGGCCAAATTTCCATCTTGTGGTCGAGCGCTCGGGCTGGGAAATTGTGAATCCGGCTTGCGACGCGATCGCCTTTTAAAGTGCGCCGTTTTTTTTTTTTTTAATGATACCGGGGTGTAATGTTTTGCGGAATTTTTTTAAATAGCCGAAATACGCGATTAGTAATTACGAGCGCGAAATGGAACGTGCAACAAGTGTGGGAGAATTTCGCGGGTACTATTTGTGGTTGTTTGTAGCGAAGATGCGATGTGTCGTATCCTGCGAGGCTTTGAAAATTAGAGAAAACCGAGTACTCGTACGTACGATTGTAGTTCTTCTGTGGGATTTGCGTCTTCCTTTCTTTCGCGAGAGTGAACCTATGAAGGGACTTGAATTTTAGGCCTGAAAATTGAAAATGTAGCCGTTACGTTGCGAAGAGCTAAATGTTCGTAATTTCGATTGTTTGCGCGTCATGTATCTCGACTCTTGATTCATCTTTGCCCATTCGTTTCCCATTTTCACGAGTACTCGAGTTGTTCGCCGAATAGGAAATTATTCAAATTCAACAATGCATCTTCGAGGTATCGATGGTTGTATACAACAGTCGAACTATTTATTTAAACGACGAGTATTCGAGAACCATTGTCTGAGCATTTCGACGACTAGATAAAGATCAATTTTGTGATTGTATGGTACTGTTGGTTTTTTGCAGAAACAATGGCGCGTTTGCAAGTGGAATTGTAGCGTTGCGTGTGAAAGCGCTATTCAACAGGTTCGTCTTCCTATTGGATCTATGTAGACGTACGTAAACGCGTAATCTTTTTCGTAAAAATAAATCATAAAACCGGTCGCGCTGGTTATCGCCGCGGTGGTTTTGCATGTTGAAATATCCCATTCTAACGAGCAGGTCCCATTTCAAGAAATTTTTGCAGCTACCCGAAATACCCACAAAAACTTGGAATTCCGTGTAATCCATCATTTTCCCTCTCCTTCTCATTGAAAAAACCATAATGTGTTTAATATAAAATTTCACGATGCGCATTGAACGAAAACAACTAATCGTAATTTATTATCGAATACTCATGTTGGCATGGTTTTGTAAGGTTTGGGGCGACTTGAAAAAAAATGTTTCGAAACGAAGTTGTTGGAAATGAACGAGGAACATTTTTTATATGAATTATTTTTTCGTACCTCCTCAAGTTTCGCCGAAATTTTATCGTATTGCTTATAGGCCAGAAAGGTAATTTAATTGAGGTATTTTTGTGAGACATGGGGTGATTTGAGAAAAAAATGTTTGAAATAAAAATTGTTGGAAATTTAAAAAGGAACATTTTTTGTATCAATAATTTTTTGGTATCTTTTCAAATTTCGTCTTATTTTTATAAAATTCTCTATAAAGAAATTCGAAAGATTAAAAAACCAAAAATATAAAACTGATCTGATTATGTCGTATTTCATTATTGATACAATGAAATTTTTCACGAAGAAAATGACAAATTATTAAAATTCAACGAAGGGATGTTTTTTTTTTTTTTTTTTTCATTTATTTAACTGAGTTAACCAATTGCAATAAATATCGAGTAGTGTTTCATATCTTTTTGACAGCAAGTTATCTACCCACATTTACGCGTTAACAAAATCGAACAAAAATTACAATAATTTCATTTTTTCAAAAATTTATAAATATTTGAAACGCGTGTAATTTAATTCGACACGAAGCTCGCGATGGAATAGTGCAAAGAAAATGATAGGAACGAGAAAAGGTCGCGATATTTTGACCATGCACGTAACTAGTAATTTTCAATAACCAATTTAACTTGCGAGTTTATAAAGAAATGAATTTTTAAATTAGAAAATACTATAGGGGCGAACCATCGGCGAAATGAAGTTTAGTAAACTTCTCGCACTTGAAAAGCTGGCTCATTTTCGAGTATATTTGAAGGTAAAACTTGGAACGAACTTGTGTACGATTTTCTAAAGCGAACAATTTCCTGTATTTGAAGAATAGGCAACTAAAATAACTCGAAAAAGTTGGGTCTCTTATCAGGTGGTTTTTTCGTGGGTTACTTTTTGGGTATGAGGAATGGGAAATTTGGCGATGTAGTCGTTACTGGACGGAGACGAGCGTGAGATGATGAAAAAAAGTTTTTTGGCGCGAACAATTTTTGTGTAAGCCTATTTGAAATTTTTTTTTTTTGAAATTTTTGAACTGAGAATTTATTGGGAAATTACCTAAAAATATTTTTTAAAATTTTCTATTAAAAAAACATTTTATTCTCGTCGGTGAAAATATGTAATCACGCTTAAAATTGTAACGAAATAGTTTTTCAAAAAAAAAATTATTTAATCATTCGTCAATTTTTTCCTTACGAAATTATTACGTACTGTAGGTATTTATAAAAATTATGAATTATAATAATGTATGTAAATAAAAAATGAAAACTCACCGTTTGACTAAGTGGTAAACGATTTAAAGCAGATGCGGCATTTAACGACGAAAAGAAAACAAATTCTAGTAAAATAAACGCGAAAAACATACATATTTCCGACTTAAATGCCATAATTGTAGAATTAATTAAAAATGTGCGTTTTTTCTTTTCAACGAAGAAGTCCAGTGACTGCGTACATGCGTCTCGCTCGTAGTGATAAGGTTATCACAAAGAGTTAGCGAAAAAAAGTTAGATAAGTTTTATACTTAACAGGAGCGACAGCGAGAACATGATGATACCTAAATTGTTGAGAATGCGCCGTAAACACGACGGTATTGCGCTATTTTAGACTTTATACTCTTCTCAATGGCACACCGCACCGTACAATGTATAGACAGATTTTGGAATATTAATATTTTCACGCGAATCGTACGAGTAGATATATAGTAGATACTTACTCGCATTTCAAGGCTGAATTTCAAATGCGCTGTTCGCTGCCGCTTACCTTTGCCCTTCGTCCTATGCGCGCATCCTGCATCGTTTTGTCTATCTTTTGATCTACGCGTACTTTTGATCCGAATTTTCGAATAATGCGAGGATTTTTTTTACAGTATTTACTCGTACGACGGACGTGTTACTGCGACGTTGTTACGCGCGTTTAATTAATCGGTTTTTAAACGGCGCGGCGGATGCCTGTTGAGAGATCTTGTGTTTTAATTGTGCTCGTGCTGTAATACGAGTGCATATCCACGCGAAGATGGTTTCAATTTCGGGCGTGGAGAGGCGGCGGGCAGACGGCAGAGTTGATGACGAGCTAGTTTGAACGAGATTTCAAAAGATCGTCTTGCCAAGGAAGATGCAAGTTGGTTGGAGATTGGAGACTTGATTGATGTTCCACGAAAAGCTTTCTCGAGTGAATATTCGATTGTTAATGCCTTTTCTCCTTTAGGTAACGTTAAAGGAAAACTTTGAAAGTTTCACTACTCGCCGCTCTCACGTGAGGCTTCGCTTTAGAATGTGCGAGTACAGGCGTACAGAGTATTTAATTTTTCCACTTTCAATATTTTCACGCCGAACGAAGCGAAACTTTGGCGATGTTGATTTTTTCAGCTTTACTCGCATAAAATCGATTGAAAAATTTTCAAAATTCGTTTGTAGTTTTTCAAACGTTTCCAGAGAATGAGAAAACGAAGAAAGGATGTCGGATGGTCGCGACCAGTTCGAGAGAAATGAGAGTAGTTGTGAGGGAGCTTCGCGGTAACGGTTCAAAGTTAGGGTTGCGACTCTGATGGATAAACCGAGGTGGTGCTAGCCGGGAAATTCGAAGAAATCCCGAGTAATATTTAAAATATGAGTCGTTCGTTGGCTAACTCTGGTAATCGTGGTTCTTTCATCTAACTGCAGCGTTTTTTTTATTAAAGCTTTTAACAATTTTTACAGCAAGTTGTACGTGAGCCTCTTTCCCCTCGTATGAAAATTTGAATAAAAATTCCTCAACATGAAAAAAGTGCAGCACCGGTACTGACTCGACTACCTGAATATGTAGATTGTGTTATGATAGTACTTCTATCACTAGTTCACTACTAAATCTTTTTTTCTAAAAACTTTACACCACCACGCCTCTTTGGTGAACTTTTCAGAAAATAATTTCATCTTGTTGTTTCCACCCTTGATGTTTATGAGTCAAGCCCGCCCATGAGATGAGTCTGTGCTTAAAACACCGAATTCCGGGACTTGTGCGATGATCGATTTACGTAAATTTGATTGAGATGAAAATCTGTTGGTTTGACAAGAATTAACCTTTTATTACGGGTGCCGCTGAGAAGTTGCATATTTGGAGTATTAGATTTTTCTTAAAAATCAGTTCGCTTTCGTGAAGCTTTGCTTCGCCTTCAGATACCCGCTGCTATTAGTCTACTGGTCGTTGAATACGTATTAAAGTGTGTATAAAATGTTGCCTGCTTCGAGATTTGAAGGGATAAAGAGAGGTGCTAGGTAAAAATCGTACTTTTTTTTAGGTTTTGTGAAGTTTTCTGAAACTTCGGGCGAGATTATAATTATTATTATTTTAGGTACCGAATGTGAGAAAAAATTTTTTTTTTATGAAAAATTTCAAAAAATTATGTAGGTTGTTACGAATTTGTAAAAGAATGATTATTATGTTACTGTAATTTTTGGTACTTGTTCATTCTTTCCAAAAATCACATACTATATTGATACCTGATTCGCGTTTAGGTATAAACGAACGGTAAACCCTTGTTTCGTAACTCATATTCGTACGAGTTATTTTAATTCGAAATAATAACAATGATACGCCTACGACAAGATGGTCGTGCTATTCATATGGCATAATGAGGAGAAAACGTGGTCGTTATTGCCTATTTTATTCCCGCTACGGGGTCATTAGTACGTTTTTGTGGAAATTCAACGTATTTCGGTGTAATTTCACAAAATTCGTAGGCGTATCGAGCCGGAAATGGTTCGATTGAATTTTTATTAGTAGCTTTGATTCCTTTTTCCAAATTATTTCCTCGTCCGAGATGGAAAAAAAAGAAAAAAAATGGGATAATTGCGATCATAAAGCAAAAATAAATCAAAAAGAGAACGTCGATTTGCGGAGAAAAAACGAATTTGTAGAAATTAAAAACGACACAAATGTCGTGTTTTTGTCGTCTTTTCAATGGAAAAGAATTCGGATATTTTCAAAAGTCCTTCGTTATTTCGAATTAAATATTACTACGGCGTTTTTATATTGCGAAACGTTGATTCTTTTCCTTTTCTTTATCGACGTAATATTCGCGTCGAAGAATATTAAAAGGGAAAAAACACTCAAAAATGAACGAGTATTTGAGTTGAGAATTACATTTCGGCCCAAGAGACGCGTATTTTGCGAAAACTGATCGTCGCTGTCAATGTATTTCGCTGATATGTGGACGTGGAGGTACATACTGTATGTTTTTATCAGATGCGAGAAATGTGACAAGGTGCGATGCGGCTCATTTGCACTACACGTACATATACGAGTAGGTTTTTAATTATCGTTGTTCATAGGCGCCCGCAGGATTTTTTGATGAGATATCAAGAGAAAATGCAGATGATCGAAATTTCACCATGATTTTTGTATTTGAATTAAGATTTAGCTCACCTTATTTTATGCGTAATTAGGACCAGAGTTTGCGTTTTCGCATCCCTGGACAGACTGAAATCTGCTTCTCCATCTTCTGTTCTATAACGACAGGTATTCGAACTTCAATTTAGGTGCGATATTTTGTGATATTTTTCCCATTGAGAGTCGAGAGTTGAGCACGTACTGAACGTATGATGAGTGATGACTAATAATTTCCAATTTCCTGCAAGTGTGGCTGGAAAAGTTGCAAGAAATAAGAAATGATTCGAAAATTGGTTATCGTATTCGGAAAAATGGAATAATGCGCGCAATGTTTCAGAGAGTGGCAGAGTCTCCCGATTTGAGCAGGTGACATTGCGAATACGTCTGACAGCAGGATTGTGTTTCCATGCGTTGGTAGTCGGCGTACGAGTAGCGAGTACTAGCATTAGCACTGCGATAACTTTTTTACATAAACTGCATATCCGTTGAACCTAACAATGGTAAAATGCCCATACGATAAGGAAACTGCGCTTTGGTTGGATAAAATGAGTCGTGTTGCTCGTTTTGAAAATTTAACGAAACATTTGGGTAGATTCTTTTGAAAATACGAGTAGAATATCTTTCGTAAGTTTACCAAGAAAAAGAGATAATGATGCGAGCTTCGTGCAGATATCAATTATTAATGTAAAAAATATCAAATAAGAGTCTATATACGTGAAATAAATTATCAAACTTCCAAGGGTAAGGGTTTATCGTGCTTCAATTTCATTTCGAGATAAAACGTAGACTATTCGAGATGTTAGTAAATTAGCGCGCAAATGAAAAAAGAAAACAAAAAAAGACCATCGGTGATGACGAAAAGCGGTTTTTTTTTTGAGGTTTAATTGCAAAACGTGTATGTAAGTACTAAATGTAGCGTACTGGTTGCTTTAAATTCAAGCGATTCGATTGTGACCAATTTTTTGAAACTTTGCGCCTGATCGTCGGCTTCGTTTTCGAAAAAACATTTTCTGGTAAACTTTATTCATTTTATTATCTTTTATACGTTTCCGTAATTACTGGTATTTTTAACATTCGAAAATTTACGTGAATTTTGAGACGTACATACAGGGGGTGTCATGAAATTTTTGGGGTATTGAAAATGTTGGTTGTAGGTACTGGTCGAGAGTAACAAAAAATGTCATGTACATACCCAAGGGTGGAGTGAAAAAAATGGTGTCATTTGGCTGAAATTTTAGTATGTTTTAGGGTTTGAGTTGAAAGCGTCCGAGATGAATTTTTAGACCCCTACTTCCCCTCTAAGGGGAGCTAGGAGCCCCCGAAGTAGGTGAATTTTCGAGAAAAAACGACAAATCCGAAACTAATTTCGAGACCTGGGCTCTCAAAAGATGCGGTTTGAGATTCCGCGTCCCTCTAGTCTATTTTTGTTTCGATTGGAGATATGTTTTAGTATCCTAGTCCTACCTTGCGATTGAAAGTTGATAGAACGGCGTTTTTACTAAGTAAAACGAAGAAAATCGCCATTTTCTCGAAATTTTAATGGGTTCATGAAGCAAAACCTGCAATTTTCGTATTGGCCGCGTACGCGTGTATTGATTATGGTTGAACCGCCACGACGTTGAGATGTCCTTGAAACGTACCTCAACCTGTACCTGGAGTTTTTTTCGTACGGTAATTTCGAGAAATGACAAAGCATGCAGGAGATTTTATCTAATCGAAGTTTTATCGCATCATAACGTGCTTCCTTTTCCGGCCGTACGTGGAACTATACGAGTGTAATGTTTCAATTTTATCGACGGACATTGTATTCGCTTCGAGTTTATTTATTTCGAGTCATTATCGGACTTGGTCAAATCCCGCTGATTTTCAAACGTGTTTATTTTTTCATTTTATAAAGAAATGTATTCGACTTTCTTCGCTTTTCGACGTGAATATAACGTTTCGTCTTCGGTGTTGCCAAAAAAAAAAAAAAAAAAAAAAGAGGAAGGTGCACAAAAAAAAAGAAATTCAAGAGTTACTTATTTGTTACGTTCTGTTATTGTTGTAGGAAGATCTTTCACACATTCTTGTGAAAAAAGTAGTGTAAAAAATACGCCCTTCCAGTTTCATAAGTAACAAAAGGAATCGTTGTATTGATACGCACAAAGGTCCTTTTTCACTGAGGTATAAGTCTTGGGTTCGCAATGTTGCCAGCTTAGGCTACCCTCGGAAACCGGAAACGATTTGATCAAATCACATACAAATGGGATGCGGAGTTTTGGCAATTTCTTCGAAAGTTCGGAACTTTGAAGATCCTACAACTGGATTCTTTTCAATAATGTTCTAACGAAATTCCGTATAATGATTATTTTCCAAGTTACATTTGTACGATGAACCCAAACGACATGTTAAAAGGCGAATCGAAGAAAAGAATGTACCGTATGTATGTACTTTTTTAGCTTCTGCGTCGAGAAAAGTGACTAAGAAATACAAAAAACTAAAGCGTTTCAAGAAACGCGCCAAAGCGAAGTTTAATCGTCGAATCGCGAAGTTAATTAATTTTCCGCGTCGACGGTAATCGTGAGGAGAGATTTTTCGCTGAAATTCACTGCTGTTTTTTCTCTCGATGTCCCATCGTTTGTAAATAAATTTTAAAAAAACCTGAACTGTGGGGGAGTGGTTATGGAAGTTGCGTGGTCACTACTGAAGTGGAAAATCGTATATTACTATATTATACCTTTACGCGTCACAATGTCACGTCTGTAGCGAATCATTTCTCAGAATTTTACTTGCAGCGAAATTCTACGTATTTTTAACATGGTTTTGTTAGTTGTTTTTTTTAATAAAAATGAGTGTTAGACAGGAACTCAATTGTTGAGTTGGGTATCAGTTTCGTATAAATATGCTATGCCGACTGAGAGATAACGATGAACAAACAATGGTATTGTACAATTTTGAACTTTGGAACATATGCGATTGTCGAATGGTGCTGACGAATTCGTCATCGTCCGGTGAACAAATCGTAAAAGATAAGTTGTGCGCTACGGTTTGCTTGAAACGGCCATTAATCGGATATCTTACAAAAGAAACGAAACACATTTCGGAGTAGATACGAAATAATCACATTTAAGTTGATTAGAGAATCGTAAAAATGGCTGTTAACTAAATGCCCATTTACCAAAATATTTACGATACGTTTCTTTGATGAATTGACTACGTAGTTATACCGGTACATGAAATGGGCTTACATTTTGTAATTAAATAATCTCTTTACAACACTTTGTATGCTACCTAATTAGTCAAGTACCTAGCTGCGTGTACGTAGCTTTTTCAGTTACTCCAACATAATGGATTTAATTGGGGTATGAGCGACAAGAGAGGCTCTGAGGAGAGATATTGTAACAACTAAAAGTGTAGAAAAATTAGTAAGGAACAACTTTGTTTGAAAAATTTGCTTGTATAAACGACGTTTCAAATGCAATATGGGGGGGGGGGCTATAAGGTGGAGGAGGTGCGAGCAAATTTTTTGCGCTTCAGTTTAGTTGAAAGAAAAATTGATTGTAAATCTTTTGTGATTACAAATTGTGGTTTATCGTTGGTGTTTCTTGTAGAAATGTGAGCAAATCAGATTTCCCCTTTTTTCGAAGAGCGTTTACTCAAATTTGAGGCGAGAGGGTTGCTCCAAATGGAATTTTTGTAATAATCAGAAGTGTAGAGGAGACATCAGGGAACAATTTTGGGAAAACGTTTTCTTTTCTAAAATCATTAGGTGGGGCGGCATCCGCGTTTAAAATAAATGGAGGGGATGGAAAATGGGTACTGTCGCTTAAAATCTTCGTTTTAGTGTATAGAACAAGAATCGACCATAAAATTGCGTTTAACAGCTAGATCGAGCGGACTTTTTTTATGTGCATTTAAGACTCTACTAATAACCTGATATCTCTGCGCAATAAAAATTTTCATGTTCCATTAAGAATGAAGAATGTCCTATTCAGTGTCATCAGACTTACATGACGAATTTACAAGCAGGCAATGATATTAATATAAAAGGAATTTAGCGTAACATAGCGTATATCTTCCGCTAGCACACGTGGCCCGTCTCAAGTTGACGGGCGGATGTTCGCTATTTTTCAATGTTTTTTTACACGAAAACTGTTGAATTTTTTGGTACATTGGATATGAAGTTCTCTCTTCTTATTAATATTTTAAACACGTTTAAAAATGTTCCTACAAAAAAAAAATGACGCTTATATAAAAATGGTTTTTAAGGGATTTCATTCTGAATTCTCTGGCCTATAGATGAATCGAATATGCCGTTAACGAATCAGATTCAACGAGGAGGGGAGCAAAAACTGTGGGCGATGAAGTGGTATTGAAAAAAACCAACCTCGAAGAAATACGTAAATTTTATTAAATAACATGAACAATTTTAAAATCGTACGGTGAATTGAAATCACAATATAAGAAGTAAATAAATTATCGAATAGGTAAAAA
Organism: Maconellicoccus hirsutus; assembly: GCA_003261595.1. NCBI lineage: Eukaryota > Metazoa > Arthropoda > Insecta > Hemiptera > Pseudococcidae > Maconellicoccus > Maconellicoccus hirsutus. Next base: position 19,277 of record QBDW01001578.1, read on the forward strand.
CAACGCAGCAAACAAGAAAAATATAAATAACGTTTCAAAAAAAGGTAAATATACATTTACAAATAAATTAATGAAAGTTTTTCAAAATATACCTAATAAAGTAGTAATAAATAAGTCGCGTATCAATCAAACGGTATCAACTGCGCGATGAAAAAATCGAACGAATTAAAAACATCACCGAATAAACGAATAGCGTACTTGACGATACATTACAAGTAGAAAAGAACAATGAAAATGGGAGACGTGTGTAGCTGTGTACAGGTGTTTTAAAACAATAAATTATTACAATCTTAACGGCGATATATTTTTTTACTTAAGATGGCATTATCCCTTCGTTTGGTGAGGTCGATTTTACGATGATAAGACGAAGCGGGCGAGGGATAATAAGATGGAGGAGGGTAGTGTGGGTGAGCGTGAGGATGAGCATGAGGATGAGGATGAGCATGAGCATGAGCGTGGTAATCGTCGCTTTGACCTATGTATTTTTTTAAACCTCCAACCATGGCTAAGAATAAAGCCAGCTTGCTGACGAGTAAGGTTTTGCCACCTAACAGCAGTAGAAATTTAAAGCTCAATGGTATTAGAATCGAATACAATATCATGTAAGCTCCTACAATTACGGGAAACACCCTTCGATAAGCGTGCAAACGTCGACCTGAAATCATTACGTAAGAAATTACCATATTTTCTAGGTATGATTAAGTGTTTCGTTGAGAACGAAACCGCGTCTGGGGAATGGTCGCGTCGAGATCTCGACAAATTTCGCGCGCGCAGCGAAATGCGACGAGGCGAAGAGTTTTTTTTTAGCAATTTCAGCTCCCGTAGGAGAAATTTATCAAACGAAGTAGGGTTCTTTACGTTACATCGCGTCGTGTGCAGTTTTCATTATCACTCAGTTATGTACCTCTATCTACTACCTACATCGCGTATTAATCGTTAATTTCAACGGAATGTCCGGTCGCCTAATCAGTGGTTCTCAGCTTGAGCGACAAATATGATGTCGCTGCAGTAACGACACGTTCTCGTAATTTTTCCTCGTGTAAGTGTTCGTTTGCTGACCGAGTATTTTTTCTAGCTGGTTAGCGCGTCATTTTACTAAAAAAAAAAATCTTTTGAAATGACCTAATCGCCGACGGGTAACTAATTGAAACGATTAAAATGGCGAATAACGCGTCGATAGAACCACTGAATTTGACGCTGACTTCGTCCCGCGTCGAATAAACAGTAATGATTTCAGGTCGCGACATTAAAGCAGATGTGGCGGTTTTGTTTTTCTAATTATCTCGTCGAGGGGGAAAAAAATAATGATGCGCATTTACTATCGATGACGTTACACAGTTTCGTATTTCCTATCCGGGCATACGGACGATCAAGATGAAGGGATAGTGAGCGAACCAGGTTGATGAACGTTGGAAAAAAACCCAAACGATTTTTGACTAATTTTGGATCATTTTTTAAAATCGATTCGATCGTTCGTTTAATTAAGTCATTAGGGAACGATTCATTTTGAAAAGAGAAATGAATCATTCGCGAGCGAGCCTTGTTTGTCGATGAATCTGTACGAAAATAAAAACTTGTTGTTTACGAAGTGGTTCGATGGCGTGTGGAAATGGCATAAAGGAAGGAAAGTCATTGGTTCGGAGCGCCTATACGTTGTGAGGTCAATTCAGGATAGATTAACGTAGGTGTATTACAAACGAAAAGGACGGAACAGGCATCAGTCAAATGAATAAATTATCGTACGTACGAGTACGTACTAATATTTTCCAAGCGCAGGTACACGTTGACGAAAAAAAAAAACAAAAAAAAGAAAATAAAAGTAACGAAAGAGACGCGCGCAAGTACCTCGATATTACCCTATTTAATTCGTACTTCTGAAGCCTTTTTTTTTTCCTATTTTTTGTTGTTTTTGAAACACATTACAATGTTACTAGGTACGTAATACGTATAAAATATGTAGGTATTTAAAATAGGTATTACATGTAGAGAAAACTACAAAACTACTCTATTTCTTCGGAAAAATGCGTGTAATCGATGGCGGGCTCGTCTAAATCGGAAATTTTCCTGAACTCGTCTCTCCTCCAAGGATCATAATAGGTAGGATATACCGGAGGATAGGCGGCGGTCGGATAGAAGGCCGGCGTATAATGCGAATGTACCACTTCGGTACCGTAACCGAAAAATTTCTTAATGCCTCCCATCAACGAGATCATCAAAGATAATTTACTAATGAGTAACGATTTAGTACCGAGCAATGTCATGAATTTGAACCCTAACGGTATTAGCACGGTGGACAATATCATATAGGCGCCGACCATTATAGGAAACACTCTACGATAATGTCGCCGACGACCTGAAATCATGAACAAAATATTGAAAAATAAATTTGCATTATTTCGTTAAGACGTTTTCATGGTAAAGGGTTCGATGTTGTTTTCTTTTTTCCCCAGAGAAACGCAAATCTCGCCATGTGCATCGATGGCGATGGTACAACAGCCGGGTTAGATGATTAAATACATGTGTCGAGTGAAATTCATATTCCAAGGCTTCGAAGAGCCCTTGGGGGCCTTGGAATTTTTCACACTACATCAAACGCAATTTCGGTCTTGGCTGAGGAATAGTTCGATTCTGCCGTTTCAAACGTAACAATGTCCTTACGATAAATTACCAATGCGAGTTTTTTTCAATGAATGTTCAACTTAACCGGGGAGAAACGCGTTATTTTTCGAGTAAAAAAAAATTCAACGAGAACGCGCGCCCTTCTATCGATACATCCCGCTGGTGGTAGCGGCTCTGTCTAGTTTACGCGCTCGTTCGATTGGTAACCATGAAACGCGTATTGACGGCGCGTGAATGCAAACGGACCGCTGTACGTAGCGGTCTTTGTCAACTGATGGGCGCGCTTCAGGCTGAATTATTTTTTACTCGTTGTTTATCGAATTTTCAAAAATGTATATATTTGGAAAAATCTCGAAAAATTTCGATTCCAAAAAAACGCGCTTCGTTTTACGTTTTCACGAATTTTTACACTTCAAATACGAATGAAAATATGAAATGTGCGTCGTGGTATGCTCCAAAAAACCTTCCAAAAACCAGTTTTACGAGTTTCTCGACTTGTTATTTGCATTTTCGATAAAACCAACGAGGTTGAAAAAATTTTCTTTTCAATTTTCGTTGAAATGCATCGCGTTTATTTTGGATATACTACGTGTAAATCGAACTACTTTTCAGCTCGGATCAAGACTTATGCGATATTGTTTGATGAAAGAAATAACAAAAAATCAATTTATTCGAACTGATTTTAATGGCACTCGAAAAAAAAGGTACCACAATCGCCTTTTTTTTCCGAAATGTAATGAAATTTTGTGCGGAAATTGTCCCACCAACGTGTGTAGTGTGTACGTGTAGTGAGTATGACGTTAAGACGAACGGTGGGCGGTCGTTAGACAATTAATGGTAATTACATCGTTGAAAATAAAGTAAACGTTGCGTTAAAATAAATATAAATGAATGTAAAACGAGAACAAACAACGCGTTATCATAATTTCAGATCGACGGCGTTCCAACGAGTAGTGGTAGGAAATGGTTCTTACAAAATACGTATTACGTGCGAAAGGAAACGACAGCGACATCAGCTTAGGTTTTTGTTTTCATTTCCAATAATTTTTTTTTTTTACAAAAAAAGTGCATCACTCTGCGATGTAATAGGAATAATTAATCGGTACTCGTTTAATTCGTTTATCGGATTTTTTCCACGGGGGTTGCTCGTAATAGGTGGGAGGAGGATGAGGGTAGGCAGGCGGTGGATGGTGATGGTGAGGTGTTTCTCCGCCGCTAATGAATTTACTAACGCTACTCAAAACTGCGAAAAGCAATGCGAGTTTGCCGATTACGAACGATTTGCCGCCCATCATGGCCATAAATTGAAAAACTAACGGTATCAAGACGGCCGTTATGGTCATGTAAATGCCGGCGACCACCGGAAAAACGCGGCGGAAATAATGGCGTCGTCGACCTGAAATCATGAAAATAAAAGGCTACACATTTGTGATTTACCCAAAGGCTTAAGAGACGCGTCTACGCGCGTACGCGTATATGACGAATTAATCGCTTCAGTCTTGTCGGGAGGCTGCGTGATTTCAATTTTTTCGATCTTCCGTAGCGCCAGCGCCCGCGCCCGTCTTGGATAAATTCACCAAGTGACGCGTGCGCGAAGATGCGATGTATTTTAAAAAGTACGCGCAATAATTATCCGAGTATTACGGCAATTACGTTTTTATTAATCGCTTTACGATATCGTCTGCCATCGTCGTCGCAATAATTACGCGCGTTCTGCGGTGGTGTTTCCGGTGCTTCGGTGCGTTTTGTAAAATAACGCGCTTTCGATGAAAATAAATTGAATTTGGAAATCGTGTAAAATTCGCTTAAACTTGTACACCTGCGACAAGCGTCAGCTCGCATTTGTCGCGATAATTGCATCAACGTGCATAATAACCTTTTGAATTGAATTAAATTACGTTTATTTTTGTGTTTCAGGGAGCTCGTTGGCGCGCGGAGGATCTACTACTACTTGTAGTCGGCGAAATCTTGAGGTAAGCGGAAATTTTATTCTGTAGGTACAAAGCTATAGCTAAGTACATTTCCCAGTATGTTTTAATTACCGCGAACATTTTCGCGCAATTGTTGAGGAACGGCGAAAGGAGATTCATTTTTAGTGCAGTCAATGTAGCGTTTAAGAGTTCCTTCTTCAATCGCACATATCTCGGTTAAACTAAGCCAGTTACATCAACTCTTTTCCTAAGCATTTTTTAAAAAATTCGGTGGATTTCAATTTTGTACTAAACTGTTTTTTGATTGAACCTGTTTTCGCCAAGATATAAGCAAAAAACTGATTTTGGGAGGTTTAGATGTACAAGAAAGGGGACTCGCGCCCGTGACATTTGTTCTGGAGTGAAGTATGTTGTAAAGGGTATCGAATACTACCTACGAGTATGTACCAAATTTCAGCTTATCATCTCATTTTGCAAGCTCAAGGCTATTTTCGGGCTAGATTGACTGGACTATTCGACGCATCGACCCAGCGATGCATCTTTGGTAATTTTCGAGATAGAAAACGAGTTTTGGGTGATTTTTCGTTTACCTGCGACGTTGTAGCCGCAATGTAAAATGTGATTGTATGTGAATCGTTGATGGTATCTTTGATAAAAGTGGTATAAATAGATATTAGATATGCCTAGTACGATATTCGACCTTCGGACGTTGTGTTGGGTTTTATTACTGAAATATTTTACTCGAACTTCGCCCTTATAATCTACAAAATGTAATTTAGGAATAGGAACCCTCCAGAAAAAATTCTCCGCCAAATTAACTCCTAAAAATGAATTATGTCGGCAACCTGAATGTTCTTTAGGTGGATTTTGTCGAAAATTCATCAGCTGGCCTATTTTTTAGAATAAAACTGCTTTCGGCATATTTCGCCGTGTTGAAAACGAAAAACCAAAAATTGTTTCGATCGAGATTTGAAATCAGAAAATAATTTATGCACGGAATACGAGTACGCGTCTCATTCGTACGCATGCGGTGTTTGAATTTTATCATAGAATAGTACAAAGAATTCGCGGTTTACAGTTGTAAATTTCTTTTCGAGGCGTCCGGTAGCGTTGTACCATATACAATATACTCGTACATATCACATACAGTATGTAGCATCGTTGAAAGTTGAAACCGGTTATTTTTTTTTTCACGACTTTTCGGTGTTACGCATATACTACGGCGCAGGCGTACGGTTCACTCGTAGTGAACCGCTTTATGCACACAATGTTGCCATTGTCGCGTATTGCTCATAAAAGTCATCCCAGTATGACGGGGCAAAACTAAGGTATTTTATGGGCGGTGTAATGCCAAAATTTGCCTACTAGTGGGGTTGAAATGGGGGTGTCGTGAAACCAAAAAATTAATAATTTTCATGTTTGTCGTATTGTAGTTGGTTCAACCCTGTTTTACAGGATATCTAACAGGTAGTAAAAGTGGTGCTTTCAAAAATGGCTTATGAAAGTGGTGAAAAAGTAGTAAATTTTTTTCAAAAAGTAGTGCAAGAATGAAAAAACCCGAAATATTTTCGAAAACGTTGCTCAAAAATTGTTCATTTTTAATAAATTATTGGCAATTGATTATGTATTGGCAGCACTGGTAGAATAGGTGGCGTCATATACTTTTTTTTCCATAAGCATATAATGCGTTAATTTTTTTACAATTTAAATTTGATTTTTTTTCAAATACAAATTTTCTACTAATCTGAAATTTGACCTCGTTGATGGGACAAGAATGGAGGGTTGGTGAAGATGGGGGATTTTCAAAAATTTGCTTAAAAGGTAGCGAAAAAGTAATGATTTTTCAAAAAAAAAAAACCTTAGATACGCTGTGTTACCAGAGGCAGATTCAGATTTTTCTACCTATGGTAGTAAATTTTTCCCGCCCCCCTTAGAGCTGAGTGAAGATATTTCAAAAAAAATTGAAATCAAAAAAGAGAAAATTGCCCGACCGAGGTGAGGGCGAAAATTTTAATAATTTTTTAGGAGGTTTTTATAGTAAAATTCATTGTAAAAAAACTTGTTGCAGAAAAATTACTCACACAGCGTTTGCTTCCCCTAAAAAAATTTTAAAAATTCTCATTTTCACGAAGCATATTTTTATTAAAAAACGTTAGATTTGCCGCCTCTGAAATTGAACATTTTGTGGATAAATGCCGAGTCAGCAAAATTATTTTTAGGTCGACAAAATTTCTAACTCAGTTTTATGGGTAAAAATGAAAATGCTGAACATATTGTAGATACTTGTAAATGCCGAGTGACCAAGTGGGCAAAATCACTCTTGAGTCGGTTTTAATTATTTTTACCATGTCTGAATGCCCATACTTATAATAATCGAAATTTCCGGCACGAATCGCCAGCACAAAAGTCAAATTTGCCGACTTTTTTTCTGTAAAAAATATTTGAAAGGTGTTCTAACGCCCGATATTCGGTTATTTACGAGTATTGTGCTTCGAGGAGGGGAATTTCTATTCGATAATTTTGCTTCGAAGAAGTGACAAGCTGAAGAGTGGCGTTCTTTTTTGGAAAGTGACCCATATTTTGAGTTTAGTAAGGGTGGACTATTAACAAAGACTTTTTCTCTCGCGTGGAGGTGTTCGTTATTCGTGAATTGTAACCTTACGAGTATTAAAAGTAAAATTGTCGAATTGCGAGTCACGTTTGCGAAATGGACGATGGTAAATTAGAGGTACAATTTTAATCAAATTTTCATGCGAAAAATGTTATCGTGTTTGTGTTGTGATACGGTTTCACGGAATATCTAAAATTCTACCGTGGTCACTTTTTTCAACTTGTAGTACCTGCGAAAAGGTCCCTTTTTTTTGGTTGCTGTATTATTCTGCTGAAAAGGAAACCGGATGAAGAGAGGTTGGACTGAAAAAAAAAGACCTTTTTTGTTTGACTTTGTACCGTTTTATTTGTTGTGTTCGTCGAATAGAAGATGGGTATATTTTTTTTCCAAATACCGTTTCATTTGTTGTGTTCGTCGAATAGAAGATGGGTATATTTTTTTTCCAAACAGTATACAGTACGTGTACGTCCAGGTAGTCAATTCGCCATGACTAGCGTTGAAGTGTATAGCTGTAATATCCATCGGGCCATTATCCATACGGCGCCATGATTTCAGACCCCAATTTTCGAAAAACTTGTTTACAACAACGTAAGGAAAACTTGTTAGTCGACGGTAGAGAATTTTTCGCTCGATTCCTACAGTCGAGTAAAATTGGTCCATTGAGGGGCGAATTCGATTTATCAAGTTCGAAGGGTTATTAATTACGCGTATTATGTATGTGGTCACGATACGATTTTACTGACGATCTGTTCACGTCGCGTCGTATTAGCAATTCATAATGCATCTCTTGTCTATTTTACTTACCTTCGATTTGGTATTTGGTGTCTTCTTGCAGACTAGCCAGTTGCACTCGCAACGAATGAGTGGAGAAAAGTTTTCCTAATTTTTCGACTATATTTGGTAACCATTCAATCTGTACGTTTGTGGAGCTCGATCGGGAGCTGAAAAAAGAAGTACTAGTTGTGTCATAATCATTCGAAAAGTTTTGCGAGTTGGGTAGAAGAATACCGGAAATATGTACTAGCAATGTGGTAAAATTTGAGGAAATATCAAAAAATTATTGCAACGAAACATGTTCCTCGTTCGTTTTGCAACAACTTGTTTCAAAATGTTTTTTCTCAAGTCACCCCAAACCTCACGAAAACGCCCCAACCGAGTCATTTCGTTTGCTCCAAGGCAAATTCCTTACCCCCGCCTCTGCCACCGCGCCCCCCACCCTGGCTTTTTTTCTGGTATTATCGTCATCATACCTTGCTTTTTCTTCTTGTTCGGCTACAGAAGTGGTGTTTTCTTTGACCATGGAAACATTATCGGTTAGCTTGATGACATCGCTGCTGATGGCTCTATCCAAAACCTTGATAGTGATTTTTTTCAGGCATACGAACGGGCTTGGATCTTGGTTTTCGAATTCGTGGTAACATTCGACGAGGAGTTTCTTAACGAAATAAATATTAGTTCTTAGCGTCTTAGGCAGGACGTCTTTCAAATCGAGACCCATAAATTTGAAAATATTGAAGTGATAACGATGATGATGCTTATGCGAAGTTACAATGTCGCCGCCTTTGTTTAACATTTTTCCGCATCCGGTTTCGGCGGTACAATTTTCCGATCGATTGGACATCGAAGCTGGTTGATGGGGAGTGGTGGTTTGACGGATGTTTTGCGATAGATACGATTTAGGTTGGCGATCGACGTCGTCTGGGGAGTCTGAAGAAGCTCCAGACTGGTTGTAGTTGACGTTTGGTTTGATACCTTTGACGGAGACGTCGTAATGGCCGAAACTATTGAAAAGCTTTCCGTAATATTCGGCAGTGAGATTAGGCTGCGGTGCGGTGTCCGCAATTACAATCGGTTTTACGAAAAGTTTACCAGGTTTACGAGCGATATTTTGCGCGGATGGTAACCACCGCGTATCCGCATCTTTGACGCTTTGTTGCGTGCGTTGCGGAGGGCTGTCTGTGTGTGTGTACGTGTAGTACCTTTGCTCGTTCGACAACGCGTTGTTATTGTTTTGCGACGAAACAATATTTATGGTATTTTCTTTGTTTGCCGAGTAAAGGTGATTTTCGCCCGATGCCTTTTCGCGAATTTCATTAACGACGTTTGCTGCCGAGTTATCAGATTTTTTATCTATCTCGCTCCGGATGGAGGCAGTTTCGTCGAATTGACGCTCCCACGAGGAGTGTGGAAGAAGGTACTCGTCGGAATCGGCAATCGGTTTGAAAGCGGGTGATTCGTTGTCGATTACGTCGTAGATGTTGTTTGGTGGTTGAGACGAAGTGGAGTCTAGTTTGTATTGCGAATGGTAGGGCTTCAGAGGGGCTGCGGATTCGGTGGATGAGACCTCGTAATTGGGCTTGGAACGGCGGTGCTCGTGCGAGGCGCCGTAATGCATCCACATTATATCGTCTTCGGTGATCGTTTTAGGTTTTTGGTCTGTTTTCGAGGGTAATTGAGGAGGTTGGTTTGACGATGCGAGACGCGATTTTTCGGCTATCGGCGTTTCTTCGTGTTTTGGCGTACTCGGCTGAGTAAAGGCGTCGTCTACTGGTGTCTTGTAGTCGAACTCTGGTCGTAAACTTCGCGACGTTACGATGGGCTTCCAGCCGTGGTATTTGTGAGATTTCGGCATTACGTTTGTGATGTCGGATTTGCGATAGTGGTGGTAGTTTGATTGGTCCCGAGGTGCATCTGGTTTCTGGTACGTTTGCGAACCGGCGAACGTGTCGAGCGCTTCGGAAGTGTCGCAGCGGTGGTGAAGTACGAGTACGACGATGACGATGGGCAAGTGTCGCTTGCGGAGGGACATCTTCATTGTGTAAGTGTGACTTCGAAAGATGGACGATGGAAATTTTTCGTTTATCCTGAAAATATCAAGAATTGTGAGTTCGGTAGTACGATCTGGGATGCGAGTCTGTTACGAGTTATCGAGCGCTTTTTAATTTTCATAAACCCCTTTCTCATTGTGCTTATTTCTTGTGCCGAATAACCGCTCGAATGTAACTCGAATGGAATTTACGCTCGTAAAAAATCTAAAGAAGTTTTCAAAAATGTTTTTCTCGTACTTCAGCGTTTTTTTCCCCCTACCGGTAAATTATCTACGAATAACTTGGCTACGATAGTAAATAAAGTTACAACAGTAAGCAAATTAATCACGAACCATTTACCTATGCTCGCTAAACGTTATTAATTCAAAGAAGCAACGTCGAGCGAAGGTGCAGCAAATGGGCAGGGAAAAACGATAATTTTTAAACACCCACGAAGTCGCCCCGAAGAGACGTAAAATTATCGTTTTTATTATTTTCGAAACGGATTACGCGGTTTCGTGAATTTTAATTTATTGATTTTTCAAACTTGCGCTTTTATCATCGACTCTGTAAAGTTTAATTTTTTTCAATTAATTGCCAGGATTAATAACGAAGTAGCAAAGCGTGACCAAATCGAGCAAAAAATAATTCTCGGCAAAGTAAATATTTATCTGGAGATTAAGGGCTTGGCTAGACGGACGACGCGAATCCAAGCGACGCGACGCGATTTTTGAAAAAATCGCTGGCTATGTAACTTTTTTTTTTTTTTCGCTACGATTTGTGTGTTAAATAGAAAAATCGCGTCGTTCGTCTAGCCAAGCCCTAATACGACTTTTAAGCCGAGTTCACAGACAAAAACTTAACGCGTAACACATAAGACATAGGCTGACCGTAATTTACGTAACATATATTGGTTCACAATTACGTGCATAACTCGTAAAACATAAGCATCCGACATAAGACGTAAGAAGTTCCCATAAGGATGGGAAATTTACGTAAAACATAAGAAAATAGCCATTGAAAGTCAGATTAGAGACATGTGTTGATTTGATAAGATTATTTTTTTGGTGAATTTTTCGATTTTGCTCCTTTTGTTTTACTATTAATTTGATGGTTTTATGTGATTATGGGCGGGGATGTTAACCACTTATACTTTTTTTTGGCGGTTTGTGGTTTAAATGGTTAGTAGTTGATCGCTGAATAAATGGTTTTTGGTTTCTGGTTTGCTAAAAATATAGACATAATATTAATATGTCTTGAAAATCACATGAAATCAAGAAATTGATCAAACCGATCGAATGTAAACAACTTGCACCTATGATAAAAACTAACCAATGAGAAAGTTTCATTTCTTAAGTGTTATTTTCAGTGAATTTTGGACTGTGAAGACTTTTTACGTCTTATGCCTTACGCATACGTGATACGCGTTATGTTTCTGTTTGTGAACTACGCTTTAGAAAGTGTATTAGTCACACGTTATCGCGAAAATTCTATACATGTTGCAACATCGAGCCGTAGGCGTTTGTTTGAGATTCGAAAAAATGGCATTTTTTTGGATACAACGATCTGTTCGGTATTGTGTTTTTGTACAACAATCCCTTTCTTCTAATAGGCCTACTCGATGACGCGCGTTTTCAGAAGAAACCATTTTTTTATCCCTATTGTTTCTTTGTCCGAATCGTCTTTTACCAATTTTGCACCATGTGAGATGTTCTCAGAATTGCTTTCAACAAGAAAAAACAGGCAGGTTATAAAAGCGACTCTTGAGAAGGTTTTAATCTATTGAATTTTTTTTTTGGAACCAAAAACGGTTGAAAAGCTTTACGAAAATTACGAGTGGTTTTACTTAATGGAGACGTTTTGTCGAAGAAAACTGAAAATTTTCCTTTATCGCGAATACTGCTCGCATTTCATCTCGTAGTAGTGGAGTCGCCAACTGTAATTTTTTGAAAGAAAACTATAATTCGTGAAAGAAGCGTGAATTTTGATATGATGAATATTGATAGGAAAACAAAATTTTCGAGGTCAGGAGGCATTCTTGCACCCCTCTTGCCTTCCACCACCGTGAAGCTATGAATTTTTGAAATTGACTGGAAAATTTTTATACCGATAAAATTTTAATATTTTTGTGTCTATCAATAGGTACTCGTTAATACTACACTT
>QBDW01001580.1:0-51519 GCA_003261595.1 Maconellicoccus hirsutus
TACCCTTTGAGGGTTGACTTGAGGTAGGATAAATCGTATTTTGATCGTGTTTTCACTGAATTTGCACGCGTTTTCATATACAAATGTAACGACTGTGCATGTGCTACACTTCCTATGGGAAAACCAATGGCGAATTCGTGTTCAGGAGGGTCGAATTATACGGAAACGACACCAAAATCATTTTCATACCCCAAAGCCCCAAAATGGGGGTGTAACCCTTTTTTGGAAGTCTCCTCCCCCCTATGGGAGGTTTTTTTGGCTACCCTTGTCAGAAATTTTCTTTTGGACCAAACTAAAATAAAAACCATACGCGGTGCCGTGTTCAAAAAAAAAGGGTTTTCGAGTTAACCGCCTGTACTATATGGACCAAGTAATTCGTTAATAATTGAATGGAGAATTTTTTATCCTTTGTAAAAAAATGGATAAATGAAGAAATTTATAATGAATAAAAAATATGATAAAATTTCTCACAAATTATTATGAAAATGTTATTTACCCAGAATATGATGTTGATGACAAAAAGGTCAGTTGACTTTAGACGAAAAGTCAAACAGCCCTTTGTGTTCAGACTTGACATTTTTTCAAAAAAATGGATAATAAAGAAAAAAATATATATAAATTTATACATTATTTATACTTATACAGGGAATCTTATAAGAAACATTTTTAGCAATAATTACCAATTATTTTTTACGATCATTATTTTCTGATTTAAGTTTAAAAAACGAAAAATGTGTAAAAAACGTATAAACGAAAAAATTAAAAAGAAAAAAAAACTTCATATGCAACGAACCGAAAAAATCGATACTCTTCGCGTGAAGAAATATTGAAAAATCGCGAACATACGCCCGTCATGTTGATACCGGCCACCACGTACTAGCGGAAGACGAACGCTTACTCGTCACAGCCGCGTTAACTCGAAGAGCCGGGCGTTCATGTTGAGGAAAGCGCTTGTGACGCGTAAGCGTTCGTCTTCCGCTAGTACGCGGTGGCCGGTATCAACTTGACGGGCGTATGTTCGCAAATTTTCAATATTTCTTTACTCGAAAACTATCGATTTTTTCTATTTATTGCATATGAAGTTTTTATTTCTTATTAAACTCTTAAACACGTAAAAACACATTTTAACGTAAAACGAAATTTATTCTTTGATTTAGCCCTTAAAATGACACTTGAATATAACAATTTGTAGGGCATTTGATCACGAACGTTTTCATTATTTTATTATCAATTTTTTCGTAAATAAATTTTACATCATGTTACAATCTGAAAAACTGAAAATTTTCCATTCCGCAAAGATAAATCAATATGGTCTGAAGTTCAGTGGTATTTTTCTCGTTTACTGCACATAAATTTAATCAAGAATAATTTTAATTATTATCGATTTTCTTGTAAATCCACTTTTTGCAGACTTGGAGTCCGAAAAGCGTAAAATTTTGCATTTCGCAATGACAAAATCTATAGTATAACCTCAAGTTCACTTATTTTTTCCCTTCTGCAACAAATTTTACGTTAATATACTTCGATTTTCCCTCCTAATATTTTCATTGATTTTCTTAGACCTTCCTCTTTTAAAAAAGAAAAAACCGAAATCTTTATGAATCGTCAGAAAATGATACCTCCTCCCCCCAAAAATAGTATCCTCGTCGATTACACATCCTAATTTAATATATTCCGCTGTTTCGCGATCTTCGCGAATTCCGCGTATACTTTCGAGCATCCGCATCGATGATTTCATCGCTTTCGATACTTCCACAGCGTCGATTCGCATTAGGAAGCCATCGACGACATTCCACCGAGCAACCAAAAACCGTCCCGGCCTTAACCGGTTCTGTATGGCGCAGTCGCGCGAACAATAAACCCAAAAAACACTCTACGCCGTGACGAATCACACAAGAAAATTTTTCAGGTAACGATGGAAAACCTATAATAAAGGAAACGTTCGGCGTTTACCACGATAGGCGAGTGGAAAAAATCTAAAATCGGTTTGTAATGGACACGGTTACGCTTCGATATTTCCAGCTTATGTATCCATTGTTTAATCCACCGTCGTCGTCGCTGACGACGCTACGAATTGTGTAAGAAAAATCCAACACAGCGATGTGTATATTTTCCTCAAAACATCACAAAATTTTGAATTCTCGCGATAAATAACGGAGCCACAGCGGTTAACCAAAAATACGCCACTGATTTCGTAGTTACCAATAGCGCCATTTTTACTTTGGTCAGAATAACGTTAAACCATACAAGACCGATTTAATTGGTTAACGCTCGATTAGGGCCGAATACTCGGTAGAACCAGCGTTTGTTATCGCAATCGTATTTTTTTCCCTGCTCCGCGTTCTATCTCTTTCTTTGTATCGTGGCCGTGTATTTTACCGCAAAAATTCATTTCATTTGTAGTAATCATTTCAACCTTGTCGATAATTTTTACCATTAACTTTAATCGACACCGTAAACTAGAGAATGCCCTATTGGGTTATTTCCAAAATTTTATATTGGCGAAAGCCTTTGGTCAGCATTGTCGGCAAAAAGTAGGATTTTCGTAATTACCAAAAGTTTTACGAAATTTCGAAAACAATTCGTTTTGTTTTTATATTTAATAAAATAAGGTATAAAATAGGCGGTGACTCGTCATTTTGTCATTTTTATGAACAGAGCCAGTCTTAAAGAGGTGGGGGAGGGGGATTTGGATGATGACCACCGAACGATTCTTTAAAGCAGTGTTTCCAACAATTTTACAGTAAATTGTAAGAGAAAAACAGGTAAAAACTCCCAAAAATGATTGAAATTGTACATTTTTGAAATAAAATTTCTTTCTTTTTTATTTCGACTAAATTAAAATATTCTGATTGAAAAAAAATTAAAAATCCTTCTTCACCCCCTCCTCAAAATCAATATAATATCACTGTACTGAAATTTACTATCGTTACATTAACATTAAAAACGTGGAGAATTTAGAGAAGAAATTAATACGATAATTGGAATTATTTTTCAAAAATTTTCGGTGATTTTTTCTAAAAGAAAAAAGAAATCAAAAATGGCCTCAAAAGCATGCTAATTAAATCTAAAACAATAAAAACTCATTTCCAAAATATCCTCATAATTTCAAAGTCACCCCAAACGACATCAACGAGATAGAAAATCTCTACCAGATTAATAAATCATTTGCCTATTTTTATATTAAATTTTTCGTCTAATTTTTTGAAACTTCTACACTAAAAATTTATTAATTGAATGAAAAGAAGAGCGGAGGAGAAGAGGGTATTGGCATACACGACTACTCGTATATTTCCATTTTTTTTTCATTTATTAATTCATTTGATACTTCATTTAAATCAATATTTCACCGAATGTTTTTTCATTTAATGAATTTCATTAAAATTTATGGCCTCCTACGAAAAAATTTCACGAATAATGCGATTAAATTTGCCGTATTTCACCAATTTCTAAATTCAGACAAGTTCGAGAGCTTTTTTCAGGCTTTTAATTTTCATTATTTTGCAAAAGTAACGAGCTCTATCGGTGAAAAATTTGGTAATTTATAGTCGAAGGTGAAAGTTTAATTATTTTAGTCAATTTTATTATCGCAAAAAAAATAAATAAAAACAAGTAAATCCATTTTAACAACTTCCCACAATTTCCGCCGATTTTTACGAAATAATAAACTTTTATCCATCTCCCCTTCCCCTCCTCTTACAATTTCCAAGAAAAAAAGGTCAAATTTTCATGAGAGTTAATTTTTATTTCATTTAGAGAAAAAAATTTCGTAAGTTACAATATTTAATGGCAATTTTTTTATATTTTTTTCTGTTTATTGTTTTCAGTAACAAAGTTGAATAACACGAAGTTCAACATCTCCTCCTCCTTCTCACCCGTATTCGTCCGTAAAACCGAAAAACCGCAACAATTTTATACAAATGCTGAAATTTTCAAAATACTTTTCAAATATTGCAACTTGAACATTTAAAAAAAAAAAAAAAATTTTTTCAAATGAGCAATAAATTGTATTTAAAAAAAATACATTAATATTTCAGAATGACCCCTTCCCCATCGCCCTCTCTTGAATACAATTTTTTAATTTATCTCTTTTGCAAGATTTCCCAGTGTTCTTATACGAAATTGATATGGTAAAAATTTACCAACCCCTCACCCCCTCTCCCTATTTTACTATACATTGTTAAAAAGCAATAAAAGAAAAAAAAGTGACTTTTTAGATTGATATTTCTCAAAAATCTGTCATCGAATGTAAAAACGAAATAAAACTCAGAGATGAATAACGATTTTTCTGCAAATTTTCCAAGGAACTTGAAAAGTAACTCAATTTTTTAGAATATCTTCATCGATGGAACATTAAAATAAGTCAAGTGACTAAGAAGGTCCCAATTTAGAAACCACTTACATTGACGTGAATTTCCACGACTTCCATAATCATTTTCTCAAGACGATTAAAACTAATTTCGGATTAAAACCCATCTTGACACCCCCTCTTACCTCGCGTACATCGTAAATCTTACTAAACGCAGCCTCCGTAAAAAAAAATTCACCTCTGCAATCCCACCCACCCTCCTTAACCTCTCCACCCCACTACCTCCAAATTATCAAAATACGAGCGATTGTGAACATCGTTCTCATCGTCCAGGCTTTCTTTAAAGCGTGAAAATCACCATTTTCCATAGTATTTTCACCGCTTCGGAAAACCCTGTTGCGCGCATCATTTCCCAACAATCGCTTTCGATTCGTCATGTGGTGAATTTCGTAAGAATCCTATCCTTGTTCGGTGTATGCCAATGACAACGTACCAAGGTCACCTCATCGACACGCTAGGCGAAAATACTCACGAAATCCGGAGTAAGATTCCTCCTTTGCACCGAATCACATCGCGTAACGAAAGTACGGTGTTGGAAAAAAGTAAGAATCTTAGAAAGCGAAGTTGACAATGGGAGTCAGTCACGCCGAAGCTGATAACGCTTATGTAATTGAACTTTAAAACCATCGCTGAGCGTTGAAACTGGTTCAATGGTATGTGTAATAGGTTACGATCATGTTCATTACCCGGTCACTTAATAGTCATTTCCATAGCGTCCTTTTTATACCTTCTGTGTTGTCATTCTATGGGTTCACTTTCTCTCTCGCTCTAGCGAAATACCGCCACTTTTCTTCCTCTGCGGAATAAATAAACGCGAGCATATGTATACGGAGTGTATATGTGTCACCCTAATATAGTCGACGATCCTTAAAGGTTTGTGCGTTTAAAATATGCGCAACTCGTACATGTAAATGTAACACATAAATACGCCATATGCCGCTTTAATCCACTCTCCTCCATTTAAACTCTTCCGAAGTACTCGATGTCGCCGTCGTTTATTAGTACAACATAACCAGGGCCAAGAGCACGAATATGAGGGTACTTTAATCACGATTTTTTTCTATTTTTCCTCCTCTTTATTAAATCGTTAACGCGACGTGGTCACCTCCCGTATCGCAGCCCTTAATTTTCATACGAGGTTAATATGTTGACATTTATTAAACGATAAGCGATTGCTATTTCCACATCGACTTCTTCGCTTCATATCGCGTCAAGAAGGATTAAACGTGGTATTCGGAGAATTTCTCTATTCACCGCAAGAATGGCGCAGCTTACTGCAACCATGATTCTCGTCGAAATTCATATTACTAAGATGAATTATGAACGTAATAGGATATGAATTATTAACGCAAACAAAAATAACAACGGGAAGGGGCACGAATATTTGTAGATTAACGTCAAAACATCACGAGGAGTGGCATCGACTACTGAATATTTTTATTAAAATGATCCACCACATCGAGAGAGCGACGAGAGCGTATAAGGAAAAAATTCAAAATAGGAATTTTCATCTATCTTCATTTCCAGCGTAGCCCAATCCTTTAACCTGTTGACAATGTGAGTCATTATTCGTTAAAGTCCATACCAATGATGCTCGTTTGACGAGCAGATTATTACAAAACCTTATCATCACGAATAACTCAACATCTCATGAGTTCAATTATGAGTTCTTATCTGTGAAAAATTGCCTAAATGTTGTTAAAATTGTTTAAAATCGTTCAATATTTCTCTAAAATTGCCAAAGATTGTTAAAATGTTGATAAAATAGTTGAAAATTGATTCAAATTTGTTTAAAATTCCTTACAAATCCACAAAGTGTTGTTAAAATTATTCAATATTTACTTAAAATTGTGCAAAACAATTAATAAAAAAAAAATTGGTTAAAATTGCAAAACACTATCGAAATGTTGTTAAAATAGTGTAAAATCAATCATAATTCGTTAAAAATTACACCAAACTATTAAAATGTTGATAAAATTGTTCAATGTTTGCTCAAAATTTCATAGAAACTATTGAAACGTTGTTAAAATATTTCAAAATCAATCAAAATTCGTGTAAAATTGCTTAAAAATTGCATAAAATTGTCAAAAAGTTGTACAAATTGTTTAAAGTTGTTTAGTATTTTCTCAAAATAACAAAAAAGTTGTGCAAATCGATTAAGTTAATGAAAAATGTTGTTAAAATAATTTAGAATTGAGCAAAATTTGTTTAAAATTGCTTAAAACCTCGTGAAAAATTTTGTTAAAATTGCTTAAAGTTTACACTTTGACAATTTTGTGCATTTTTAATCAATTTTAAACAAATTTTGATCGATTTTGAACTGTTATAACCACATTTTAAAAGACTTTGGGCAATTTTGACAACGCTTTGGCAGTTTTTTACAATTTTTAAGCAATTTTACACGAATTTTGATCGATTCTGAACAATTTTAACAGCGTTTTAACCGTTGTAATGAAATTTTGAGGAAACATTGATTAATTTTAACAACATTTTGGTGGTTTTTTGAAAATTTATACCAATTTTTCTCAATTTAATCGTTCAGCACGATTTTTGCGCTATTTCAAGCATTATTTATCTGTTTTAATCAATGTTGGCAACATTTTGTGAAATTTTAGAGCATTTTAAATAAATTTCGATCAATTTAGAACTATTTTATTAACATTTTGAAAATTTTTTACAATTTTAACAACATTTTGCCAGTTTTTGTACAATTTTAAACATATTTTTCATCAATTTAATCGCTTTTTACAACTTTTATGCAATTTTGGGCAAATACTGAATAATTCTGAACGATTTTAACAACATTTTGATAATTTTGTATGATTTTAGTTCATTTCAACGGAACTTTGACAATTTTGAAGAATTTTCAAGCGAGTTTTCCATCAATTTTGAACTACTTGTACAAGTTTTATTCAATTCTAAGTAAATATATTGCGATTTTAATGAATTTCCAATGATGGAAGATGACTGAAGCGAAGTTTTTGAAAAATAACGATAAATCGTTATCTGTGGTCTAGGGTTGGGGCGAGGGTGAGCATCAAAAAGCGTTCGAGGGCAGGAAAACTACTCACTTGAAATTTCCCACCACACACTGTCCCTCTACAATCCGTATCAGCAACTCAATTCGTGCTCCCTCTTCACCCTCCCTCCAACACAACTTTATCGCAACTCGAACACAACCTCCTACATAAATTTCCACAATTCCACGCGATTATCTTGATAAAGCTCACGAGCCAAAAGCTCACGCTTTTGTAAATCTCCCATAAATCATTACGAATTTCGCTGCGTTGAAACTCGACGAATAAGAAATACGTAAAAAAAAACATACACAATTTCCGAAACCAGGCCGAGGTCGATTAATTAATTAAGAAAAGAGATTCGTATTGCAACGACCATTACAAGTAGCCGACACAACGTTGCCAAATTTACGGCGAAGTACACCTTGCCACTTGTTGCGGAAATTGCCTATATTTCGCCGTATCTTGTTGACAAACGTGCAGAAACTATTTCGCGTAGAAACGTATGTTTTTCGTGCGCCTTAGATATGAAAAAATTTCGAAATTTACTCCTCGTTGTGCTCGTTTCAGGGATAAACACGCACGAGTTTCTATAATTAGTGCGGTTCGTAGGCTGCGCTCGACGAATTATAGGTTAATATGAGTCAACGATGCCTTTGAACTTGAATATGTTTTCTGTGCTTTTCACATCCACGTCCAGTATTTTATGCGTTGCGAAGTTCGGTCGCGTCTGCGTGGGTTAGGAATTAAAACGAGACTGCGAAGTAAAATCTTACTCTGCAGTCTACATCTCCAGCTTTGCTGCCAATATCGGGGCAACACTGATACATGATCTCAAACCAAGCGTAACGAATCACTGTTAAAATAATCATGTAACCGCAAAACCACCCGGACCAGGTACACTGATGAACCTATCAAATCGATGTATCCTTCGAGTTGATCTACACTTCCTTACGATATATTCTCGATGACTTGGAATCTATTGCATAAGAAGTTCCGCTCGTGCGGCCATCCACATTGAGTGTTTCTCAATATAGGCTCGTTGAGCTACCAGAGATTACGACGTTCGGAGCCGTCTCGTGTACGAGGCATGTTCCACCGCGAAACAAATCCATTTGTTATGGTTTCACATCGAGTAAATCTGGCTTTGAGAACCACGTTTCTTATACAGCCGTGAAAACAATGTATCCAACAAGTACCATCTTCCGATTAGTAATTAGTTTATTCTTCTATACATTTCCTTCGTTACCAGTTTCTCCTTCTCTGTTTCTTAGATCCTATCTACGTATTCCTTTCGCTTTACACGGCGGCGTATCATCATTAACGGGCGTCGATGTTGTTATTACTGATTATAATAGTCATTAACGTAGGCGCCCTTGCATGCCGAACGCGTATTATCCTATCTTCTTTTATTAATAAAAAAATAATAATAAGAAAAACCACTACTAGGGCTTGCGAACCGGTATTTTTTTTATTTTCATCTCAGAATACGATTTTTTTTCCAACTGAGATTCGTACAAGACACGACCGTTACATGTACGAGTATATGTATTTCGGATTTCGAAAGTGAAACACGAAATATCGATTTTATTACTTCTTTTCGTCGCTGTCGTCGTCGTCGTCTTCGAGAGGGAATATTCACCGTTATTACAAGCGACAATTAACCGATGTCGTAAAATACCTATACTCCGTTTTTACGACTTACTTTCGTTTTTATAATTCCACGCAAACCAACGAATCATTTCGTACACGAAAAATAAAACCTCATCCTTTCGAATTCTGGCAACGTTGATTCTTTCGATGCCCTCGGCACTTACGAGTCTTAACGTACAAAACACGTGTTTTATAGGCCGTTTCTCTCCATCACATGCATGCTACATCATCTCACCATTCTTCACGTACGAGCATACACATATCATCGCAATAAATCACCGAACCGAGGCTTATAAAAACCGCGTATTCATACACGCGAACAAGGTGTTTATAATACGACATCGAGCATATTATCACAAACTCCATTTAAATGGCTTCGAGAAAAAAACCAAATTAGCGCGCCTTTAATTGGCTTTTATTTTTTATTCTAATTGCGACTTAAAACCAAAAATAACCGATGTCGTTTATCGCCTCGTAAAAAGGCAGCGTACTTTCAAAGATGTTCGGGTATTTTCTCCTTTTATTCTTTTTTCCACGCAAATGTAGCGCTTTATGTTTTTAAAATGAGTTGAGCCTTTTTTTCCCTCGCTTGTTCGTACACGTTTAGATCGTTCTCACTTCGTAGTATCCGTTTTACTCGATTAAGTCGGTGGAATATTTTTCGAAGGCTTATGAACTCTCCAGACGATCATTTTGAAGCATTTGGAGAGTTTTTGTTTTACAAGTTCACCTCGTATTTACTTCGCATTAGGTTAATTCAATGTTGTAATACCACTCGAGGATTACGTAGTCGATGATGCTCGAAAAATAAACATCGAATCGAAAAAATAATCATAGATTTGTAATCAGCGACATCAAAATATCTGAAATCGATACCCGTAACGATTTTTTATCAAATTTCATCACTATTCTCCCTTCTCCCTCTCACAATTCTCAAAACACGAAATGTCAGATCGAAAAAGTAACGGCGGATTCGTGATCAGCGACATCGAAACATCTGAAATCGATACCCATGTCGATTTTTTATCAATTTTTCAGCATCAGTCCCCCCCCACCTCCCCATCACTACCTCCCCACAACCCTCAAAGGGGTATCGAAAAATTGAACCACAAAATACATCCATAGAAACGATATTCACTCATATGCAAAAAAGAACACCTTGCTCAATTTCACAATTTTATCACCAAAAACAAAATTGTATGGGGAGCTATTGGTGGGGAATGGGGATGAAATATGATGAGGGAGGAAAATTGATAAAAACTCGTCATGCATATCGATAGTTAGGTTTTCGGGCATGCTGAATTCGATTTCGATGTTTATTTTGTCCTCAAGATCAATTTACTCGATTTATCGGGGTAATTTTCAGAGTTTTCAAAACATGAGGCACTCAATGGAAAAATTGCATTAAATCTGTAACTAGGTAAGCTAGAAACTATGAAATGGATGATTGCATCAATTTTCGAGGATACTTGAAACGAATTTAATCACACATTCCTTCTCCCCTCTCTTTTTCTTCCCTACAATTCCTCAGTAGACCAATCTTACATCAGGTATTCAATATTCATGACTTGAAATTGATGAAAATTTGGAACCAAATAACGATAGAAACAAGAAGTTAATAAGTTGCCACTTTTGTTGTAGCATTTTGTACGAAACGAAAAGAAGTAGGGTGCGTAGAGGGGGGGGGCGATACTGGAACATGATAAAAACTCGTCATATATATCGGTTTCTTGGTTTTCGAGCACGTTGAATTCAATTCCGGCGTTAATTTCGCGTTTTGAAACGAATTACTCGAGATATCGTTACTTTTTTCCACTCTATTGGTTTCCTGTGACGAAATCACGTCGAGAAAAACATCTCGTCGATGACTACAATAAATATATTCACGCTAATTAGTATATTTTCGTTAAATAATACGCTTAATAATCTATTTTATAATATTCAAAGCTCCAAAGTCCACCGCAGTCGATCTTTTGATAAATCACGTACCGTAACGAAATGGCGAATAAATTACTCATTTATCTAACAGAAAACGCTGCGTTATAAACAATACGAAAAAATATAAATAGCTGCGAAAAAAATTTCCACGCGTCGGGCTCGCGAAGTGAAGATAACACGGAGGAATAAATGGAATCCGTCATAAGTGAAATTCTCTCGTTGCAAAGTCAACACGTAATTACCAAAGTTCATCGATTGTATCATTATCACGACATTACGACTAACAGGTTTCAGTGATGGTTTAATGACGTAACCGATCGATTTCGGCGAATATTTTTCCATCAGTTAAAAACGTACTTACATGATAACTCGATTCGTCTCGATACTGTAAATCGGCTACAAATAATGGAGATCCATTCTTACCTGAAACAAATAAAAATAAAACTTAGTTGGCGTTCCAAACCTAAAACAATTTACCGTACGATTTTAACGGCTCATTTATTTATTATAACCTTAAAATGCTACCCTTTTTAATGGACGAGCTTAGTTACGCGCAGCGAAACGTTTTAAATCATCAATTAAAACGAATCGTATTCGAAAATTACTTTACATAGTGACCCTCCGAGCGAGAAGGTAATTTCACGCTTTGGCTCCTTTTGTAAAGTCACGTCGTCGTTGGTCAAACGGCGACGAATTTCCATATCGACCTTTTTCACCATATATTCCATAATTCGCCAAGAGTAACACCCACTTTACCGAAAAAATTGAAAATTACCGTCGCACGACTTCGTAAACCGGTTACCGCATTTATGAAATTACCGTATGATCGCAACCGATCAAATGATAAACCTGTCTTTGCGTAATACTTTCCTAGCCCGATCATGGTTTCCGTCCTCGATGCGGGCAGCCTCTCGTGAAAAATCCTACTACATTTCCGGCCTTATATTATGACATTACATTATACCGAGCGTCGTCGTATAGACGAAAAGTCCTAAAAATCTCTCCCTCACGTCAACATCATCCCTACCTTCTAGGTACGTTATTTATATCTGTTTTTTGCTCCTTCGACCTACGCCCAGGTGTACCGAGATACCGAGTAAGCTCCGCCAAATGCCACGCGTACTCATTTTGCACCTGAACATTATCGGTAACGTTTCTTTATACTCTATTATCGCCCAAAACACACCCTCGCTTTGCGCTGTTTATATACACGAGCGAGAGAGAAAAAAATAGGGTATTTGGTGGAAACCGATAACACCTTGGATTAACTCTCGCCATATATTCGCCTCGATAACGTACTATCGCGTCGTGCGTTTATTTAGGCGTGTTATTTATTGGGAACATTGCAGCCGAACAAATGTCCTGGATGGGCAGCTTTACCTAAGTACGACGAGCCTATTCCTTTATCCTTTCTGATATCGTGATGCGGGTGAATTTCTAACCAAATGTTGGGAAATCATAGAGGAAAAGTGGATCATTTTTCTTTTAATTTTTTTGCCATTATATACTTCCAAAAAGGTGAGAAATTTGATTAGTCGATTAATAGCTAAGATTTAGCAACTTAAAATGATGATATTCGCGTCAATATTGATTTAATTGTAAAATCAATCCCGGAATCGGAATCAGCATGCTTTAGAACCGTGAAATCGATACCCATCATGACCACCTTCCGTTGAAGTGACTATTTTGAAATTTCAGCTATGGCCTTTGGCTTAAAAACTCGCAAAAAATTTCCTCCGAATATTATCAAGTGGGGTATCGTTTTCAAGGTTATAATACGAGTTGAATCCGATTCTCTGGTTATTTTCACGATTTGACGCATTTTTACTCAAATTACCACGAATAGGCTCAAAAGTAGGCAAAAAATTCAATGTTAAGGTTACACCAATCGTATATACGTGTAAATACGCAAACTTCCTATGACCTTGAATGCCACTACAACAATCCCAATAGACTTTAAACTCCTCCTGCCAATTTTCGTCGCTTCGTTGGAATTTAACGGTTAATAAAATAGATCGATATAGTGAAAATCCATCAAACCCCATTCCCAACGATAATTAAAACTTTTCCAATTCTACATCTCCCGACAAACTAAGCGAAATTACGGCGACGTTATTACGTCGGTAATTCCAATCATATAACTCTCCGGGGGTACTTATCCCCTCCTCTTTCCCGAACAATAATTGTAATTGCCATACGCAACGTAAAACCCATCGTATATCGTATATACCAAGTACATGGTATAAACGACGCATCGTAGATTTACGAAGATCCAAATGATGTCGCCAATAGTTCCCCTAATAAAAGAAGTTATTTTCAACCATACTAACAGCCGGAAGTATTACTTCCTTTATTGTAAACTTCTTACAAACTCGTAAATATCGCGAAATTATCATAAGAATAAACACGCTACGTAATGCCGACTAAACCAAAAACGTTAACCCTTTCGTATAATGGACTCTGTAAAAATTTTCGTAATAAAAATCACACAAAATGTTCGACGAAAACGAACAGCCAAATCACCTTCGAGTTGACTTGGCGTACAATGAAATTTCGCAAATTTTCATCGACCTCAGTACAAACGCCAAAATAAATACCGCATCAGGAAAGAAAAAACCGTAAATACGCTTTAATTCGGTAATCGATTATATTACATTTGGTTACGTCAATCATTCTATTCGGATTTTTTACCACTTTTTTCTCTTCCCGCTTATTCTCGTTATCTTTACGCGACTCCACCTTGACATACTTATTCCACTTGATAGGTCGGAGCGTGTTGTTTTTAATAGGTCTAGATAATGATCTAAGCTGAAAAAATTTTTCTACCCCTCTTTCCTTCGAGCACGCTAACGGCCTGTTGACAAATTCTCGAAAATTTACCCGCGTCTGCGTACTCCTTCGTTTTTCCAATGTCGCCATCTCGTCGCATGCGTTTTAATAAATATTTCGCTTTTTCGTGACCTACTTTTCCTCAACGGAGAGAATTTCTTTTCGTGAAATTTTATCGCCTCGAATTTTACTAATTTTCTCAGCGAACCTGCGTAAAGAGCTTCATTACCTCCTCCTCTCCCTTCGCTTATTTCATTTGATCTTTTTTTGGCTTCTAAGAAATATCTCAAAGCTATTTCAAGGGAGAAAGAAGTGCGTATTTACAAAAAATAGCAGTCATTTTTATCGAAGGTGGATGACCTTTCGTTAATTTGATTTCAAGCACGGAAAATATGGATTTAGGGGAAAATTGCTAATAACTAAAAATATTCTTGAGAAAATTTTCTACAAATTGAATCATGAACGTTATTCACGTTGAACGACACGTTGACGAGAAAAACGCGCGTAAACTTTTGATTATAATAATCTCGTCTACGAAGGGAAATTGGGTAATTTTTCACTGACTTGGAATCAATGAAAATGGATCTATAAACAAATTAATGACATTTGACCATTTTTTAAAACCATTTTTATTAAGTATATTTTGCTTAGTTTTTTTCGTTTTTTTTCAATTATTTTCGTTAATTGAAGAATCTTTATTTTGGATACAATTAAAGATGTTTTTATTTAGATAGTTCGATGCATTTAATATTTTGCGATTTTTATTTTGACAACGATTCGAAGATTCGATCAAAGTTCAAGGTCACTTCCGAACAAGCTCGACGTAATTACAATGGCTTTTAACCGCTTGGAGCTTTTTTCCGTCATCACGGCCAGAGTATACACGAGGTATATTAAAAATTCTTGCACATGTGATGCGTTTTTTTGAATTAGCTCGATGGATCGAGCAAACGTGCACCGAGCATCCGAGGCGAACAATTCGTGGAATTTTCAATATGGACTAAATTTAACGTTCGCGAATCGTAGTTTTAATTCTCGTTTTGCGAGCGGAATTTGCAATACGTGAAGCGGCGGTGCGACGGCGAAAATTCCATTTCTGTATAGCCAGACAACGATCTACGGTTATCATGGCCGAGAGACCGATTGCTGTGTAGTGCGGTTCGCAATTAGAAAAAACGTATTAAAATGCATCACGTAAGATAGCCAGCGCTGATAAGTGGACAAATGTAATTACACATATTGCATGAGTAAATACGAAACTGCTTCCTAGAATCTATGCATGGCCTAGCCTCGACCATCTATGATACGACAGTATGGAAACCAGATTAACCGCAATTCCAATATCCATCTTTGAGAAGTCGTCAGCGTCGTTAATATTAGCGATTTTTTTCGTGTTCGACAATGTTGCCTACATCTAAGTTCTAAATTCACCTGTCGAGTGATCGTGTATAATCATGTAATTAAAAAGTACCACGCCAAAGCCACCGAATTGCCATCGAGGAAGTCGTAAAATGAAACGCTGTATTTCATATTACAACTTCATTCGAGCGTGACTCGAACACTCCATCTTGAAGCGTAGGGTAACACGATTACAAAGTTAAATCACGTTATTCGATTGAAAAAAATTACCAGATAGGAGAACCGAAGAAAAAAATCGAAAAAAAACTCTTCAGATGTATTACTCTATATGGCCTGCCTCCTTCCTTCGGCTACAGACATTGCGAAAATTTTAATTATTTTTTTTACTCGCAAATGCATTACGATTTTTTTTTTTTGAAAAATAACGACATAAATGCTCGCGAATAAAACCCATCGTAATGGCGGAGTCGATTTCAATTTCTCATAATACCGTAACGTCGTCGGCCGTTTTGCAACGTCTTAGCAGTTCATTTAAAATGGACAACGTGTAGTCGAGACACCGACACAGAGACAACGCCGTTGAAAATATGACCCACTTAGACATTTTTAATTTACCGAGTACAGGCGACATGTTCGCCGTGGTAGCCACCTTTGTTGAAAATTTTCATCTGTTTCCTTTACTCGTTCGGGGTGTCACCGTGAGCGAATTTATTGCGTTTATGTCTTCGTATATGCGACGAATGTAATATAGTCGTGGTTGCCCGGGGGGGGGGGTGTAAATGCGAAAAACGGAGAAAAATTTTCACGTTGATTTTATCCAAAGTAGAGTACCACGAATACGATGATCGGAGAAGTCGTAAATAAAAGATATTGAAAACCGTTGGTTACATATCAAATTCAATATTGACAAATTTTTAACAATTTTCTATAATTTTAAACTAGGTATCTTAACAATATTAACATTGCTAAAATAGCCTACAATCGATCAAAAATTGTTTTAAGTTACTTAAAATTTGCTAAAATTGTCAAAATGTTGTTAAAATTGTTCAAAATTGTTCAATATTTGCTCAAAATTACGTAAAAACTGTTAATATATTTTAGAATCGATCAAAATTTCTTTAACATTACGCAAAATTGTCAAAATGTTTCCTCCAAAATTAATAAAAACTATTAAAATGTTGATAAAATTGTTAAAAGTTGATTAATGTTTGCTCAAAATTTCACAAAAGTTATGCAAAATGATTAAATTGATGTAAAATTTATTTAAAATCTCAAAAAACAATCAAAATGTTGTTCAAATAGTTAAGAATTGAACAAAATTTGTTTAAAATTGCTTAAAATTGCACTAAAGTTACGCAAAACAATTAAATTGATGATAAATTTACCTAAATTGCAAAAAACAATCAAAATGTCGTTCAATTAGTTTAGAATCGAACAGAATTTGTTTAAAGTTGCACAAAATAGTCATTATTGATCAATTTTAAACAATTTTAACATTTTGACAGTTTTGCGTAATTTTAAACAAATTTTGATCAATTTTAAACAATTTTAACACCATTCTGATGGTTTTTTACAATTTTAAACCTAATTTACATGAATTTTGATCGATTCTGAACTATTTTAACAACATTTTGACAATTTAATGCAATTTTAAGCAATTTTAAACAATTGTTGATCAATTTTAAACCGCTTTAACAATATTTTGACAGTTTTTTGCAATTTTCAAGTAATTTTACACAAATTTTGATGTATTTCGAGACATTTTAACAACTTTTTGACAATTTTGTGCAATTTTAAATGAAAATTATGGTCGATTCTAAACTATTTAAACAACGTTTTGGTAGTTTTTGTTCGTTTTAAGCATATTTTTCATAAATTTAATCGTTTGGCACAACTTTTATGCAATTTTGACTAATTATTGAACAACTATGAACAATTTTATCAATATTTCGACCATTTTGTGCATTTTTCAGCAATTTTAAACAAAATTTCAATTGATTTTGAACTATTTTAAGAACATTTTGGTAGTTTTTGTGCATTTTAACCAAATTTTTCATCAATTCAATTGTTTTGAACGACTTCTATGAAATATTGATCAAATGCTGAACTACTTAAAAAAATTTAATTAACGTTTTGACAGTTTTGTGCAATTTTACGCAATTTTAAATAAGTTTTGATCGATTGTAAATTGCTTTAACAACATTTTGATGGTTTTTTGCAATTTTAACCAGATTTATAATTAATTTGATTGTTTTGCAGAACTTTTCTACTATTCCGTGCAAATATTGATCTACTTTAATGAATTTTAACAACGTTTCAACAGTTTTTATAAAATTTCGGGCAAATATTGTACGATTTTGAACAATTTCAACAACATTTTGACATTTTTGTGCACTTTTAAGCGATTTTAAGTCGATTATGATCAAGTCCATATTATTTTAACAACATTTTGGTGGTATTTTTTGCAATTTTAACCAGATTATTCCTTTATTTAATCTTCTTGCACAACTTTTGTGCAATTTTAAATAATTTTTATCGATCTCCAACTATTTCAATATAAATTATAATTATGTAGTTAAAATTATTTAGAATTTAAAATAAAATTATAGAAAAAATTCAATCCAAAAAAGCGAATCACGACACTAAAAATACCACAAAGCTAAAAAGTTACATCCGAATCTCTTCACAAATTTCAATATACTTCTAAACCCAATAAACAGCACTGAGAAATTCGCGCCATTTCGAAACCTCATCAAATACACCGGTATACCGTCTACTTCGAAATATAAGGAAGGCGCCGGGAGATGAGAGAGATAGTACATAGTATATTTGAAACCCGCAACAAACTATCGCCAATTCCACCGAAGTAATAAAAATTCTCGCACACAGAAACAATACCTCAACACAACGCGAGCCCGCATCCGAGTAAATATATTAATATTTGATACATGTCGAGTATTTCATAATCCCAAGTATTGTTGGAGCGACATCAACGTAGGCGACATGTTTTTAACTTCAAATTATTACTCTATTCGTACGACAAGAGTTTACACGAAGGCACCATCGGGGAAGAAGGTATATCTCAATCGCGAGAATTTGCCACAATTGTTGCTAACAAGACGTTAAGCACCTATTATCGGATACGGGGGTGTGGAGTGATACAGTAACATCGTCTCTATCGATAATGATCTCCGAACGAATAAAGACTTCACGGATAATAAGCGCAGAATGATAAACCGGTTCGAGTATGCAGCGATGGCCGGACAACCGATACTAAAACCGGCTAATTATTCTATTATTTGAAAATACACTGTATACGATAATTTAAACCTTATTTGCCCCCCGTCCCCTTCCACTTGTTCGTCGTATTGATACACGATTGTTTACTTCTTCGGCATGTACCAAAAAGCGACTACCGAGTTACATGACGAGAGTATATTTTGTCGTGAAGACCGATAAACATCGTTCTCACTGGGCGACGTGTGCTTTGCAGAAATCCACTTGTAGCTAGCGATTACCTCGTAGTTTCTGGTTTGATTTATGGTACCAGCGTAATGCCGCTGCTGCGCAAATTAATAGCTTCCATGTGAATTTTTACATATTGCCTGAGCTCCGTGGTCGAGACGCGATATCCATCGTTCTAATAATCTACAATGTCTGAATATTTCGCATCCATTGTCATTACTACATTCTGACGTATTCGCTAACGTTTAATCACCGTAGCAAATTCTCCGTATCTAGCTTGGAGTAAAATTCCGTATATGTTCAAAGATGATCTAAGAAGGTCGTTCGCTATATGTTGAATTTCAACGAAGCTACATCAAAGTGCTCGTTGATGCTTTTACCAAACAAATCATCCACATGCAACGCCAATTACACGATGAATAATTGAACGCGGCGGACGCCTTTTGAGCGAGGTTTATTTACATCTTCTTTTGACAACTACTCTCTTTATGTCGAGATGCACAAACGTATTATTTACGATTTGTAAATTTTTCATCGATGCATTTATTTTTACGCGCTCGCGTTATTTCATCTCATCTCCGTCTAACCCTTTGTGAACAAGAAACGTCCAACGTGGAGCTCGACTAATGACCAAAGTCATGGTCAAATTTACACCTGCTGGAATGTATTTTGGAACCAACTCGAAAGTTCGCTATCGCGATGATTCATCGGAGATGATACGAGCAGGTGAACATTTTATTCTCAATATTCTAAACATCGATTTGTCACGTTATTAAAATTTCAACCGAATGACTTGAGAAATTTTTATTATAGGAGAAAGTCGCCTTCTTGGATGGCAATTTTTTCATAATTTTTCATCCATTTATGCTCCTTCAAAACGCCTTCCGCAACTTTCAGTGTGACCACTCAACGAGCTCATGACTCCCAAAATACAGAAATCGCTGTAATTCGAAATGATGAAAAAAAGTACCACAAAATCCACCCACCTCACTTTATGAAAAAAATGGAATTACTTATGACTTGAAAAATTTTTCCTACTTGTCACTATTGACTCAATCAATTTTCATTCCTCCATCATCAAAAGTCATAAATTCTACATTGATCTCATATAAGAAAAATAAGGATTAAGAGGTAGGGGGAGGGGAGCAATGAAAATTTACTATGGGAAGCTGAAAAAAATGTTATTCATACGATATAATTGGTAAATCATTATATCACTAGACCCCTCAAACGTGTTAAGTTTAAATACACAGATCCACCGTACCCCCCTTTCTCTGAAATGTTACGAAATATATGAAAAGTTCATTTTGTAGGTAATTTACAGTATATTTAAATATTACTGAACTCATTCTACCCTAAATTTAATATTTGGGGAAATAGGAGCAAAAAACCCATTCTGGTAGCTTTCCATCGAAGGAGATGTCCAATTTAAAAAATTTTAAGAAATAGAACTGAAATATTTTTGGTAAACAAATCAAGATCGGAATCATTTTTTTCAAATGGAGCTAGAAATATTGCTAGTTCATCATTTTGATTACCCCCTCCTCTTCTTCCTGAGCATAAAATTCAAGAAGAGACTTCACAAAGAGTCACGTCGCACGGGAAGTGATGAGATATGACATAATATCTTGACACATTTCCAGAAAAACCCTAATTTCACTAGAAATATTAATATTGAGTCCTTTGAAGCAAACTGGACTCCATTTTGATGCATTCCCCAAATATTTCCTACTTTTGATAATTTAAAACTAAAATTTTGAAGTAAAATGGACTCCATTTCGAAATATTTTCCAAATATTTCCTATTTCAGATTATTTCAGATAAGAAATTCACAACTTATGGGCAGATCTCTTGGATTCCGAGTGCAATCTCATGGAGATAGAATTTTGAGAAAAATATAAAAAATTTAGGGTGAATTACATCGAGACAACCCGACCTCAAAATATTTCCAAATGACTTGGGTACTTAAAAAAGAAATCAAGTAAAATAAAAATAAAGGGGTTTTTGACTTCTTCATAGAAGGCTCTTATGAGAATCTATAATATGCTAAGCCATTACGAAGGGAGGAGACGATGGGGTTGCCTTGGATTCGACTTCCTAAAAAGAGCAGAAAATTCTGATGTTATTTCACTAATATAATTTTTTATCATTTTTTTCAGTCAATAACTACCGAACACAAATCAAGTAGGGTGCTCAACACATTTATCCTGGGCCCATTTTCCCTCTTTGCGACATTGAGCCTACCTGTCAACTAAATATCATCAAAATCTCGACCCAGGGGCTCACCTTCCTCACCGACTCGCCGCCTTTAATGGAAAATATCACAGCACTGAAATACCACAGACAACCGCACACCAAACCTCATTTCCCGCCATTACACTCAACAGACCAACAATCCAAAGCCTCCTGGAGACCGCTCGTTCACCGGAATACCTACAAATGCACGTACTCATCAGGCATTCAACGGTTGCGCAACCTACTTAGGAAAAATTCCCCGATACCGTCTATAACCCATAAACCATCAGTCTCATGCCGCAATTACGCCGGTAAGCCTCGTATTACACGGATATTTACACCGGACAAGTGTAACTAAATACGTCGTCATGATAAATTTCTCGTAAGCGGGGCAAAAGTGGAAAAAAAATTCAACGAATCTTGTACCGTTGACCCAGCGCGACTCCGCAGTTGGCCGTTGATACGGTACTGCGAGATACATGCAGAAAAAAACAAAACGGTATGGCAACAGCGACGAACAGGAATCGGAAACCGGTTACGTTGCGTCGCCAGATTACAACACAGCTACGTCGTAGCTCGTATGCGTTTACGGTTTACAGAACCGATTTGGTAGCTGGGTAGGTACTTCGTACCTTTGGCCTTTACCATCGTAGGTGGGGAATTTAGGCGAATATCGAACAATGGCACAGGGTCATTATGGGATTGAAACTAATGCCGGAGTCATCGTACATTCGATGTGGCCAACATTGTGTACGGTAACCCTTATTTCACACCTACGCTTTAATCAAGCACTCCTTGTTCCAACCGCCACTACCTTTTCATTGTCTAGCGGATCTCGATTAAGAAGCAAATTAACGTGGCCAGACATCCTAACGTTGTATCTTGACCTTACCCACATCACTCGTCTTCAAATGCTTTTCCCTATTTCCTCGTGTATATCTGGGATAGGCCGCCAGAAAGTAAAACCATGCATATCGGTCGCATTCCTCACGAATCCGCCACCCTTGCCGCGCCTCGTCTAGCTGATATAATCCGACGCGAGGCTCGCGTCCATGTAACACCTAATTACACGACGTTACGACATTCGGCAACATCGCCTCCGTTAAACGAGCCCCGTTATCCTACGGCGAAAAATCCAGCCGCGTTCACACAAATCCCCAACCTCTTAAAATTCGTACAGCATTCGCTTTAGGCCGATTATTTATACCTAATTACCATTACCACACGTATAACACCATACTTGACGTACTCCGCAACCTCGTACCTGTACTTAAACACGCGTTGCCTTACACACGCGCGGCGGTGAAATAGCGGTAGCATTATTTCTTCTAACTGGTTTCTCGATATGCTATTGCGATGCAGCATCGCTTCCATAAATCGTCCGTAACGAAATATGCGCGCCGCCGCGTCTCACCGAACGCGCTTGTAACTTCTCAAACAATACACGAAGTACGGCAACCATGAAAAAGTACGCAATTCCCAATCTTCTAAGCCTATTGCAACCAGCCAAAATACACTTCCGTTTATCCGCACTGTAACTCGGTGTATCGACAATCCAAAGAGCTGTACCGGTCTTCGGGTAATTTCCTTGCTTGTCAACAACCGTTATATCTTTTTGGGAGATTCCAAAATGCGCCATTGTACAACAAACCACCCAAGTTCATCGTACCGATTTCAAGTACCGAGTCGACGATGACCTAGGCGTTGGCTTTTTACCATCTTAAGAACCGTAATCTAGCATTAATATGTATGCGAATTTTAAAAGTGACATTTTAGCAAACAATGGTGTTGAAAATCGCGCCGCAAGATAATTACACCTTGAAATGCAGTTTTACCAGATTCATCACATCCTGAATCAACCTCCAAGCCTTCTACAAACTGAAACTTGTTCGAAATAAGAATGCCATATTTTTCACCAAATGATTCGGAGACGGTAATTAGAATCTCAATGACATCAGGCGATTTGCACATCTTATCCTGGTATTTACAATGAACCTCGATTTCTCAACAGGTAAAAATCATCAAAAACATCAAAATAAGGAGAAATTTACCAACCGAGTTACCAAATTCTATTGAAATCCAAATAATAGCTTTGATGATCCAAGAGGTTTCCAATTCCTGTCAACAGATTTTCAGCACATCCTAATTCCTACTACGCCAATATACCAACATTCCATAATACTGTAGGTAAATCTCGAACATACCCGAGTGGGGTATCGATTTCCATGTATATTTCCACGTTAAACACGAATTTAGGCTAATTTTTCAAATATATTGCGTTTCGTAGAAGTCTTTTTAAAATTTTGTGAAATTACATAGCTAAAAATACCAAAAATCTTCAATAAAAGATACTCGGATGTTTTCAAATGGCAAAAAGTCATTATTTAGTTGTGCTTAACTTTTTACAATTTTCCAATAGACCTTTACATAGCTGCGAGACATGAACGAAAGACTCGAATAAGTTGTCAGACCCATAAAATGACCACAATATTATCAAAAATAACAAAAATTGAAAAATTACAGATATTTTTAATAATTTAGCAACTTAAATTCGCTATTTTTTTTCCAATAACAGTTATCACAACATATGAATCAATGATATTTAACAATTGGAAGAGGAGAATCGTCAAAGGAACCCGTTGAAGTACTTGAACGACCTCTGAGAAGAGAAAAAGGCTTTGAAAAATTATGTTTCCATCTTAAGATCATGTAAAAACCTATGTAGGGTTACATTTGTCAAGTATGGGGCACTAAAAGTACCTGAAAAATTAACGATTTCAGTCCACGATAATGTGCAAGATCACTAAAGCTTCATGGAATCATTTGAAAGCAGAGGAATAGACGAAGTGGAAGGGGGCGAGTTGACTGATATCAGAAACGAGAAAATTTGGAGTTGAAGCGATTCGGAAATTTTACGAAAAGAGAAATAAATAAGACTCGGATTTCTTTTCCCTCCTCCTCCTCTTCTGGTAACAGTATTTCAATCAACAAACAATATCAATTGAATTTTATGGATCAAGGAACATTACAAGAAGCTGAAACAATGACCTCGTCATGCTAATAACTTCCCAACAGAAATAACTTTTGGAAAATCTAGCTCATCCTTTAAATTAACCCATAAATTCTCCCATTTTTACACTAAGTCGTTCACTTTTTCATCTCAAAATACCGAAACAAAGCAACAGAGACTTTTATTTGACTCAAAATAACAAAAACGAATCGTTTCGGTCATCAAACATGCAATAGATTGATTTCTATCCAGAACTCTAGTTCACTTCTGTAGCCAAAACCACTATCTCCACATAACTCCTACCCCACAAAATGAACTTTTCAAGTAATCATACTCTTGTGGGGTATTGATTGATATGTATTCAGGGGTTCCAAATTCGATTCTGGAAGTATTTTTGGATTATATTGCGTTTCCAAAGAGTGCTCTCTAATTTTAGAGACATTTTGTAGTATAACATGAAAATAAAAACATCTAAGACAACTTTGTCACCAAAAATGATGAAAATACTGTACTTGGAGACCTAAAAAACCCTAACAATTCTTTTTGCGAATTTTAGTCAAATTTTTCAATTCCTTTAATCCTCTAATGAAGAAAAATTATAAAAATACGCTAATCGATGCATCAAATACAAACTCAGCCATATTCCGCTCGCATGAAAATCAACATCCATCATACGTTTAAACGCTTAAACAACTAAACAAGCCTCAAAGCCCCTCATCGAACCACAAATCCTCGCCCAAACCACGCTTACAACTTAATACGTTGAGAACCCATACAAGGATAGTGAATATCGCATTAAAATGGCGCAACCTAATACACACCATCTCATGTACTACACACAAAGCCACTGAATTACCATACGTAATAATCCATCCAACTAAATAACATCTTGGAGTAGTTGCTACTCTATAAAACATATAATTACGTTTTTCCAATCTATACACGCAGGACGAGATGAAAAATTTCTCGTACTAGGTCATCCATCATGAGAACCACTGATTCCATAACAAAAGACACGTCGACAAGGGAAACCACGACCTTCCCTATAACAGTGGTAATTTATAGGCATTGTAATTTTCTTCAAATAAACGTGCACGTACAAAGAATCCATCCTTTAAAAATTTTTCCTGCAAAAATTTACTCGTATGAATTTTTCAACATTCTCGGCGCCATCACAAAGTAAGTGGTATTTAAGAGAGGTACTAAAGAGCCTTTTTTTCCACGTCATCATCATGCAACTCTATCTAATTCGGGTTTTCCAACTACACTCTTTGTACCTTTATCACGAACGCTTCGCATTGTTTTCAACGATATTAAGCGATTTTTCTAAAAGCTTTTCACCTCGTGTATTTTAAACGGTGCGATAAATTTTTACATTGTGAAAAATTCGCCTGAGCCGAAGCGACAATAAGTTGGTAATATTTGACGATGGAATTGCAAAACCTCCGAAAGATCCTTACGTGAAATTTCAAGTTTAATGATCAGTTGACGAGTATCTTAATTCATTTGCAAAATGTTTTCCACCTGAAGTAATTGAAAGCAGGTCAGACCTAAGAGGTTATTTCGTTAAATTACATTAAAAAAATACAATTTGCAGACCAACCTGAATTTCCATCCATTTAGAGCACCATTGGCTATTCCTAACTCGAGTCAACTCAACCAATCAAAAGCCAAGATTCCCCCTCGTGCAAACGTAAAAAATTCCGAGCTCATAAACACCGACCTTTTTCCAACACCATAAAAATGCTAGAAAATAACGAATAAAACCATTCCATAAAATCCCCTCCCGTCGTAAATACCTGCATATTCAGCATTACATAATGTCGTAATAAATCTACGAGATTCGTAAACGCGATATGCGCTGTACATTAATTACTCGATCGATCGTCGACCACCTCCACGTGATGGTTTCGCAACAAACCACGAAATGGATCCTGCGTCGGCCATAGAATTTTCACCGAGACGTCATCCGCCCTTGTCTGGCGATAGTCGTCGCGGCCACGTAACATGTAACATTGGCCTCCTTTTTCGGACCTTAACGCTGCGTACAGCCAAGTCAAAGAGGAGAGTGGTTTGCGGTTCTGCGTTGCGTGATTTCCGAACTCGGCGTCGTTTTCAGGTGCGTATTCGCAAACACCAACGTCACCAGCCTACGTTCCCCCATCGAGTACATGGTTCGTATCAACGCAACCGGTACGATCTCTACGGCCTCGCGTATACCTGGCTCCCTGCTCCAGCTGACAAAACCTTGTCGCAGACGCCATATCTCTCCGAGACAGCTGCCGAAAGTCTAATCGTTCCATTCTGCGCTCACATCCCCGAAATAATTTCGTGCAATTTATAACCTTGGTAATTAAAACACCCAAAACTCCGATTAAAATTCGTAAATATTTTAAATTTTCATTCACTGTTTTTGAAACTTTCGCACGCGATCCTCGCCCCCTCGTGTAATTTATAAAATAACTAATTTACGAGAGGAGAAAAAAAAAACAGAAACGCCTCCGAAATTATAAGACGAGGACCGAAATATCAAACAAACTTTTTCGCCAAGCATAAAAATCCTTACGGCAAACATTTACCTAAGTTGAAGTAAAAATTCATTACATTCGACGATAACGGGGGCTGGTAAACATTTACAAAACGAGCGTCGAATTACGTTTGTTGAACGAAATTTACGCCGGAGCTTCTTTCTCTGTGCTGTAATAATGTTGAATTTCACTTTTCGCCCTCTCCCCCGTCGTCCCCCTTTTTAACACCCGAAAAATTTACACAGCTGAAGACGTTTCGCTAGACAGCTGCTTAATCAACGTTTCGGATATCGAGTAAATTCGATGAGATTATTCTCCTTATTGAATTATACCCTTGAATTTAAATCGATTTTTGGTGTAGGGGGGGGGGGTCATCTCCGGTTAGGTGCAAAAAAATTTTTGATTGTCTTAACTATTGACGTATTCACTTGAGTTAAAAATTATTCAAATGAAAAATGCAGCCAAAAATATCATCAAGAAGTTTTATTTGAAAATTTTTCGATTCAACCCTTTCCCCTGGCACGAATCCCTTATTTTTGTTACCAAAACATCATTATATTAGTAAAGAAGAAATGAAGATAGCGAAGATCAAGAGCCTAGAGATGCTCAAAAACTGCGAAATTTAAAATATAAATATTTCTTTGAAAATTCTAAAGACTTTATTTACCATAGTCCATAATATAGGTCACTGCATCATTGCTTTGCCGCAAACATAAAATTACTGTAATTTGGGAAGATTGAAAAACAGAAATTGAGGGGTTACACGAAGAGGAGGGGCTGAATCGAAAAAAGCTTCAAATGAAAATTGTTGGCAACACTTTAAACGACATTTTTCATTAAAACAATTTTTCAATCGGATGATCACATCAGGAGTTACGGTAATTCTAATAATTGAGGGAGAGGGGAGGTCCTTTAAAACGTTGAAAAACAGAAATTAATGATTTACGCGAGGGGGGGGGGTTGAATCGAAAAATTATTGGTGACACTTCGTACGACATTTCTTATTTGAACAATTTTTTAATCGGATGATCAGATGACGAGTTATGATGATCCTGATGATAAGGGGAGGAGGAGTCTTCTACGACGTTACGACGTAGGAAAGCACCCACTCTAAATTTATTCATCATATAAATACTTCTAACATTACAAATAAATCACAACATTATTAAATGACATCCGACTTGATCAAATAAGCCTTTTCGGCCCTTTACGATTACACCATTTCCCTCATTGAAAAAAAATTTCCCTCTTTAGAAAATTTCACCAACCCCGACACTTATTCTTCATCTTCACCGAGAAAAAAATTCCTACATTCCAAGCTGCAATTCGCCGATAATATTCACACTTTTACAGTCAATTCTAAAAACACGGAAAACGACTCACACAAGCACACATCCAGTATAATCAAACGAAACAGTCCAAATTCCAACTTCCGAAAATATACTACACGTGAAAACTGTTTATCGCTGCACGCCACATAACCGAAAAAATTTACTTTTCACACATTACTAAATCTATAAACCCGAAAGCAATCTTAGGTAGAGTTCTAGTACTTTTACAATTTTCCTAAATGAAGCGTTTCCACTGTTTCACGCTTCAAATCGTAATATTTTAAAACACCTATAAACGATGAATCGTAGATTTGCCCCAATTTCAAACCCCTTATATAAAAAGCAAACAATTTTTTTATACTGGAAATAATTTAGCCGTAATACGTTGGAAATTGCGAAAATTCGCAATTATATTACAAACTTTTATAACGTGTAATGACGCCGAGGGAAGGAAAGTTTTCAATTTGACTACTCGACCGTGAATATTGTATTTTCAAGGAGTAAGCAGAAGAAAAAAACATTTACGAATCGAGGGAGAAGGTGATAAAATTTAATTTTGTTTTTATATTACTCGAGTTTTTTCAAAGTTTCAAATTTTCGAGAAATTGCCGTAAAAATATCGAATTAATTTAGATCTTTTTTTTCAGAGAAATGGTAACACTGCGTTATGTAGACTCCTGCTATATTCGTTCACTGTGTCAGAAAAAAAAACATATTAAAGTCCAACAAAAATTTCTCCAAAATGGTAACACTGCGTTATCATCAAACAGATAATTAACCGATAATGCTTAATTATAAAAAAAAATACTGTGAAAAATAATCTGCGAGAACATTGTTTACACGAAATGTTATCAATTTTGAAAAATTTATAATACTTTAATTTCGCAATAATGTATAAAAATACAGCAAAATGCCAAAAAAAAGTTGTGTGTGATTTAAAATAAAAAACACGATATATGAATATTTTTAGCCTGAAAATCAAAAACTAAAGATTTATGACTTCCCAAATGAACGAAATAAAAAAGAAACCGAGAGTATATTCGTGTTATAAGGTGTTTCTTATTATCTAAAATTTAAATCAGAAGAAATAGTCGATGAGGGGGAAAGCTAGAGGGTTCTACAAATAAAAAACTGGTACCTCCTATGAAATTGCGGAAAGCTCGCATTTTTTAACATGAAAAATTACTTTTAAAAAAGTTCTCCACTTATTAACAAATTTCAATTTTTTTATTTATAATTTTTTATGTTACACCTAATAAAAAAAATCACAAGCGATGGATACTTGATAGAATTTATGCAAATGCATAAAAATTAAACTTTCTTTAAAAGCCAAGATTGCGTTTGAATGCTTCAGCTTCTATCCCCTTTTTTTACGTTTAGTCTTACATTTGAAATTTGGCAACATTGCAAAAAATAATGCATTACAGAAGACGATTTATATGCGAAATTACATAACATATATCACTTTTGAGAAAAATCCGCAAATACTAGTTCATAAATTGCAATTTTATGAACATTTTAATATAAAAACGTGAAATTTGGCAACGTCGCGAAGACGAGTTTTTACACAATTTTAACCCCATTTGTGAACAATTATAAATTTTGAAGGTTTAAATTAAATACTTTATCATTTTTTTTAAAGACCGTTCAAGGTATTTAATTAAGAAAAAAACAACTAAGTTTACTTCAACATAAAAACATGAAATTTGGCAACATCGCAAAGAAGAATTTTTACAGAATTTTAACCACATTACGAAAAATTATAAAGTTTTCAATTCTGAATTAAATATAAATGTTGCTTTATTTTTTTTTAAATCATCATTCAAGGTATTTATTATAAAAAACGAACGCAGGGTTCGTTTCAATATAAAAACACTAAATTTGGCAATACCGCCGAACAACTTTTTATTCAATTTTCCGCATCAATGGTAATTAAATGATTTAAACTTGGAAAATAATTCGTTTTATTTACTTTCCATTCAAAATACTCATCATTGGTATATATCCCAGAAGAAAAGCATTATTGGCAACACTGCAATACTAAAATTTATCAAAATGACTAATTCCTATCAAAATAGCTCGATTTATGTCCCACAAAAAATGAATTCAATTTCGAAATAAAACCTCAACCATTCAACACAACACGTAAAAATATACTATATAAAAGCAAAACTTGGCAACACCGCGAAAATAAAAAAACAACACCGCGAGCGTTACAATTCCTCATACAACAATTATTCTAACGCGCATTATTTTCACTTGAAATAATATTCTCTTCACGTCTGTAATTTTACACTGATTATGAACATCGTTATTGCACAATTTGGCAACACGTAACACGCTCTCGAGTACTTAATGATCTGCGACTCGATATGCTTTATGGTATTTGTTTAGCGCGAAAATATCAAAAAAAAACCTCGTACAAAGAGGAAGTAGCGCCTCGTTAGATTTCGTTTCAATACAAGTTCCTGTCCAAGATTTCGTCTACGTAATTTCCTTTATAAAATGGGTTAATTTTGTTTCAAATTGATCGAGAAAAATTGGCGATTTTTTTTCACGAAAAATTTAAAAAGTCAAATCTAACCATTGAGACTATTTTTCTATTATTAATAACCCGTAAAAAAATTCTACTAATTTGTTATCCTAATGAGAATGGTTTTCACACCTGTATCGTTCGAATACGTTGACCTTTCGAAAAACCACGTAATTGTCCAAATACGATAAGAAAGTCATCGAAAACAGCCCAGACAATACGATCATTGACACGGGGCAAATTAGTAACCGCGATAACGTCGCATACCTTCTTCCAGCGTGATAACAAGAGAATCAGATACGCCTCACCCAAAATACTCGTTTTACGTCGAGAACCATCACCGTGATATAACATTCTAAATATCCGACGAATGTTAATTAATCCGCGATGATTACGCGGCGAGCTCGCGCGAGAGAGCTCGTAGAGCCGAGAATTTCCATACTTCGTAACATTCCGGTTTCTTTTACACATTTGCTAAAATTATTCTTTGCGTTTTCGCATCACTTTACGTAATTCGTTCACAAATTTATCAACCGGTTCGTATTTGACCCGCACGTCTCCCGTCCGATTTTATATATGAAAATCGATTCGCCACAGAGCTCCAAATCTATTGTTATTTTCGCCAACCGCATCGAACGGAAATATCCAACTGGGTTAAGATTTTCGCGCCGTAAAAAACTTCACCCTCACCTGTTATTATCCGCATTTGTCACGGAGGGCGCTGTCGACACGTTATACATCGACGTAGGCGTACTGGGCGATTGTAAATCATCGGTGATCGCGTCCAAGCTGAAAAATCCCAAACTGCTACCATTGTCGTGTAACGGATTACTAAAAAAACTCAACGGATCCCCGGCCGCGGCACTGGACGCGCTCGAGGGGGGTATTGGGCTGTGAAACGCCGCCGTGGTTGCCTATTGCTGCGCGGAGTTGGTAAATAAAAACACTTCTCGATTTCGCAACCGATTTTCACGGATCGTCGCACTTCACATGGACACCAGCACCAAAGCGGTACGCGAGGTTAATTACCGAAATTTAACGAAAAAAATCGCGACACTACACAATTATGTGATGCTTTTACTGCACACTAATGCTTTCATCGTGGCGACGACACGAGTAGCTACGTTAACGCGTGAGTACATCGATAAGCGACACCATTGGTCGACAGCGGCGTATTTTTAATAAATCTCCGTTTCACTCTTCGCCTTAATCTCCAATCTTACTCATTTCCGTTCGTTTGACAATTCTGCAAAAATTTTCAACCGTTTAATCTCCATTCGTCTATTTCGCTGATGACCGCACCGACAAATGTTGAAGGAAATAAGCGCTTCGTACGTTTGGCCATACACGTGTTGCGACATCGTGCCATGACTTCTACGTCGGATGAACGTCGATTTTGACCCAGAATTCCGAAGCCGCATCCTTCCACTTTTACTCCGCCATCGAACGTATTCATCGTCGAGTCACTCGTTTTCCATCGTCAACTACATGTCGGTTCGCTGCGTCAGCAAGAAACACAAACGAGGAGTGCGGTGAAAAGTAAGGTGTGTTTTCCGGTTCGCCTCAATGGTTATCGCCAATTACACCCTAAGATGTTCAAGACGAGTTATGCGGTTGATTGAGATCTAGCTGAAATCGAAATTCAAAGAATTTGCCAATGGAACGCGAAGATATCGTCAAAAAATGCAACTACTGCATGAAACACCATTAAATATGCCTGAGCCAATCACCACCATCAATGGTTCTCTAAGGTATTTGCCATCAAAAAACAGAAAACTTCGTCAATAACTACAACCACAGACAAATAACAACCCAATGACGATAGAACAACCTAATCTGAACATTTTCAAAAAAAATTTTCCAAGGGATGTGTCACATAGACGAAGGAGATCGATAAAACACAGATGCATCTTCACCGAACATTTTTTTCAGCATCATCCCACTAAAAACCCACGA
The DNA here is from genome assembly GCA_003261595.1 of Maconellicoccus hirsutus. Lineage (NCBI taxonomy): Eukaryota > Metazoa > Arthropoda > Insecta > Hemiptera > Pseudococcidae > Maconellicoccus > Maconellicoccus hirsutus. The sequence continues at coordinate 32,224 of QBDW01001580.1, forward strand.
CTACCATCAAGAATCTGCCACCTAAATTTAAAAGGAACCACTATTCCGATTCTCTATATCTGATTTTTCCACTTATTACATCACTAATTGTCTTCCTGGTCAAGATAATTATCACAGAAAATCCTCAAAAAGATTTGCCACCAAAAAACAGAAATTTCATTTAAGATCACAACTACCAACATAACTTCATCAACAAATATCCAGCAATCAAACCTCCAAAATTGTCGCACAGAACCCCTCCTCCACCTCTCAGAAATTTGCCAATCTAACAAGAGTTCACAGAAATTCATGGGTACATCTTCAAGATGAATCTCTCAACAAATCATATGACCTACAAATCCTTTTTCACTATAATCATTTACAACTTCGAAATCGCACTCAAAATCAACACAAACCATCAAGAATCTCCCAAGATACTCAAACAAGAACATTATCTCGATCACTAGTATCAAATTTGATCACAAAATACATCACTGATTGTCGCCCAAACCAAAACAACGAACCACCATGAAGAGTCCTCGAAGGGATTTGCTACATTTGAACATCTCCGTTGCTAAAAAAAACAATGAATCCATGATCAATGGGAAATTTTTCGAAAAATTACATCATTGATACACGTTTATGTAAATATCAAGAATCCTCGAAGGAATTTGCCACTTTCAAGTCGAATATGCCATGAAAAATAACAACCAGACGCTTCCACAACGAAAACACCAAAGAATCAAGTCACTGATTGTCGTCCAAGTCAAAGCCATGAACTATGATGAAACACTCTTAAGGGGATTTGCTACTTGCAAATGGAGGACTCGATAAAAAAAAGTAAATTGCACTGTCGACGAATTTTACAAAACACATATCACAGGTCGTCATCCAAGTTGAAACCATGGATTTTGAGGAGAACTTCTTGAAGGAATTTGCCAAATCTACAAAAGGATGTTGAAGAAAAACCCAGCAAAGGGTCTTAAAATTGAACTCTTCGATGAATTAAAAGACCAATAATTGTGTCATCAAAATCCAAGACCATCAACATCTGCAGAAATTCTATTTCATACAAATATTCGAGGTATATTTTCCAATAGAACGTTCAATCACAATAGGAAACAACAATGGGAAATCATGCAAAAAATTTTCTATCATCTAACCACTCAAAAGGCAAAGTCTCATCGAAAGCCTAGAATTTCTTTTTTCGAGAAGAATTTCGAATGACTGAAATAATACCAAACGCCTTCATCCAAAACTCCACCAGACTGACACCTCTCATTCAAAAGTGCCCTGAAAACCTTAACCTTACCTTCACTCTCTCCTTTACCAACAAACCTCACTTCCCTCGATAAAATTCTTCACTAAAGAAAAAACCAACCTTACACCTCCACAACCTGAAATCTCCAAACCACAACTGTACTCCGCAAACGAAAGCGAACTTTCTTCGAAAGCTCATTGTTTTCAGTCTGATTAACGACGACGGGAAAATCGAAACGTCTACCGTAAACTTCGAGGGCACCACGTCGTTTTTTCGCCACCCGACGACGACGCGCCTTCAAAATCCTCGTCTCGCGGCCCCCTCACCTCGCGTCTACTCCGGTCTCCTACGCTGGCGCATTCTCTTCGTGGCTGGCGCTGCAACCACAATTACATCGTGCTTTTGCTCCTTCATATACATACAACGTAGTAGACGAACTCATCCGAAAAACGTGAATCCTATTAATGTCAATTTTCACACCACCCTTCCCCTCCACCACCATCCTCGCGTCTTTTTAACTTACTTCGCTAATAGCTTTTCTCTATCTTTTTTAGCGCTCTTCATACAGCGCGCCACGTTCATGTATACCACGCTTTCGTAATCTCTTCTCGTCCTCTACCTATTTTATAATTTTCGAAAACATTTTTTCCTCCGCTTTCCAAAACTTTTACGTTGAAAAAAAAAACAACCGATATTTAGTTCTTGGACCAACACGTTTTTAATCTAGAACGTGTATCTGTCATTTTTCTCACGTGTCCCGCACACATGCGTATCGCTAAATACGCAATTTTCCTCCGCAAACGTCCATTTGCGTAACACGCTTCGATACGTTTGAAAATCTTTTTTAAAACAATTTCGTCAAGAAAAATGCTAAATTAAACAAGTTATAAAAATAATCGCGTTCTATTTCGCAACTCAAAACAATTTCGAGGCGAAGTTCGCCATTTTTTTTACTCCGCTGCGTATATTTATAATCTATTGTCATAAACATCTACGAATTTAAACCAGGGTCGCTAAATCGTCAATGGTACGTTTAACATGAGTGAGTTTTTCGATGAAAATACCACCGATATTCGTGTCCTTAATCACATTATATGCCCCGAAGATGCTCGTTATCAATTTCAAAATAATAAATATCGTTTACAAACCACCTTCGTAATTTTGTTTTACGCTACGAAACGTCGTGTTGAAATATCCGTAATGTGTTTGAAAAATTACGTTGATAGGTCTTGTCATTTCCATTCGATAGTTTTCCAATATTTTCACATTTTTTAAGACGTAAAATCTCCGAAATACCGTTTACATGTTTAAATTAACATATTTAAGGTAAAAAGTATCGAAAAGTTTGGCAAGTAGTTTGCTCCATTGGCTTCCCTAAGGTACATTGAAATATTCTCATCCTAAAGGTCGTTCAAATCGTCATTAAAAATTATTTTTTGCGGGGGTTCAAAAAGTTGAAGAAATATTCGTCGTGGCTTCATTTTATAGAAATTCTCTATCAATTTTTGAATAAAAATTTCAGCAAATTTTAAACAACCATTTTAACAAAAAGGTTCTTCGTAATCAATTTTTGGTCATTTTTGGCAATTTTTATATTTTTAATAAAATTTTGCGTATTTCTGATTAAGTGCCATAAATTTAACCAAATTAATTCGATTTTCCACGATTTTCTTTCATTAAATGTTTTCATGGAATGATCAACTTTCATCAAACTTTATAAAATTTTGAGTATTTTTGCAGGTTCCCTAAATTTTTGGAAATTTTTGGGCTCAAAAGAATTATTTTTTCGAATTTTATCAATTTTTTTAAACATTTTTGCCATTTAATATCGATTTATGAAACTTTTTGTGAAAAATTCCGCCTTAAAAGTCAAATTATAGTATTGTATTTTGATTCTACAAATTTTATGTATTTTTGCAAGTTTGCTAAATTTTTTAAAACTTTTGAAGAACTAAATTATTTTAATTTTTGGAATTAAAATGTGATTTTTTCAAATTTCATTTTTGATGTCGATCAAGACACTTTTTCCATTAAGCAATTCATATAAAATCCTTAAAAAACTTAAGAACCTTCTGGTCATTTTCAAAAATGACACCCTTTATTAATCAGGACTTCTCAAAATTTTGAAAAGTCGTAAATCTGAGATAATTTCATCGCATTTAGAAAAAAATGAAAAAACTTGCGTTTTTCTGAACCCATCGATTCTTCATATCACCAAAGTACATAAAACTCAACTAAACAACTCTCGTCCAATAAACCCTTCCCCTCCTTTCTCTTCTTCCCCAAACAAAAGCCAATCACGGTACACCTTAAACAATCGGTAAATTTCATCATTAAATACGATAGTTTTTCACCACATTAAATTGAAAATTCGAATGAATAAATAAACGTAAAAATTCCACAAGCACTTTCATTTTCACGTTCGCTTTCGACGGTTAATTTTTCAACACTCGAAGTCGCCGAAAATTAGCGTATTTTTTCACATCGAGCTTTTCAAATTGACAATGAAAACGATAAAAACATTTTACATTCGTTTAAATTTTTCATCAGCTTGAAATTTTTTTCTGAATGAAGACCTTTCTACAGATTCGAGTGTTTCCAACTTTTCGCAGCTAATTATCTCTCATTTTCTCCTCGAATTCGCCAATATCGTGATGAATTTCAAACTTGATTAAATTTTCTATTAAAAAATTACCGAGAAAAAAAAATTATTTGGAAATTTTTTCTAATTGAAATCATACCTATTTTTAGATAATTAAGAATATCTCAGAATAATGATTTTTTCATGAAAATAAAAATTCATTTAGACACTTTTTTTATCAGATAAGGGACGAGATAGGTTTGACTTGATTAATTTCCCAAAATTAATTTTTCAATGATCGATAGTCGAATCAAGCCTCTTAATACATTCATTCATAATTCCCAAAATTTTTTATCGATTTAAAAAAAATGATAACATTTCATCAATGAAATGAACTAGAAGAAGATATGGTTCAAAAGTTCTCAATTTTTTTCAACATTTCATGGATTAAACCTGTCGTAGTCCAAGAGGAGGTGAGAGGGGAGAGCTTTGCATACGCACACTCCTTTCGAAAAAAAAAACAAATTTTCCTCCTTTCACTTCTTTCATCCACAAGCAAAATGAACCAGTCTTTAAACCATTTATCAAATAAGAGACTTTTTGCAAATGGTTGTCAACAAAACACTTCATCCTTTGCCCTGAAGATTTCGCATGGAAAACATGCGAACCAGTTGGATTTATCGAATCAAAATACTCCTTCGCATCAATTTCCAAACCACTCAGCGTGAGTTAACCCCATCACAAGGTGATCCTCAACACCACCTCATCCTTTATCTCAAAGATTTCGCATACAACAAAACAGAAACCGGTTCTTATCAAACTAAACCATATCAATGCATCACCACAACCAACCACAGCCCTCGACAAAAAACCACCAATTGCTCATCCTTTGCGCCGAATATTCGCGAATCCAAACCAGTTCGCCTTATCGAACGAAAAAGAACTTCGTTTCTCCGTTGCACAGAACGATTACGCAACCATCCGCCGTGTACTTCCTGCTTCCTACGTCGTCGCATGGCAGAAAAAATTCTCATATTGAAGAAAATTCCCTCACACGTAATTAACCCTATAGAATGCGATCGCAATCAAATCCAAAGGACACCAGGTGAACGTAACGATGAAAAACACTTCGATTTATAACCGCGCATAAACTCGGCGTTAATGTAGGCGAATTTACACCGACACTTGATCACAACACACAACCGGTTGGTGAATTTGGCGATAACACCGCGAAATCATGGAAAACACAACGTGAATTTTCCAGCTTCCAGGCACCGGATCCACACCGAAACTTTTCAGCCACTCCGTATGAATAATTTCTTACATCATATCCGTCGAAGGACACCAGGTGAAATTCCTCAGCGCAAAAAAATCACCAATGCTTTCACACCGAAAAATTTCACGCGAAAATCGTCGATTAAATTTAAAATTCGAAGAGTTGAGAAAAATTTTACAACAAAATAAACATATACACGCAACTTTATCACCACAATCGTCGAAAACGTCGAATAAAATACTAACGTAATAACGCGAACCTCACGAAGCGAGTTCTTTCGATACGGACTGGCGAACGGCTTGCATTCCATTAAGCGCTTTCACAAAACGTACACCAGAGCGCGCTCCTTTACAAATAAACAATCGCTTACAATGTTCAGCAAGTCTAAGCATGTCGAGCTCGTATTATCATGTACGAAATTCTCGCAATTTTGAGCCGCGAACGCCAGACGACGTCGCGAAATCGAGAATTGCTGCGTCATCCGTAGTAGCCTAAGGATCTATTCGTTAAGCCTATGAGCACGATCAAAAATTTATTGGTACGAGAAATTAACAACATTTTTTTTCCAAGTAAATCATTTTTTTGAAAAATTTGGTCAAGTTTGAAAAAAAAACTACCAAAATGTTGTCAATTAGGTTTAGAATCGATCGTAATTTGTTTAAAATTGCTCAATATTACACTAAATTGGCAAAATGATGTTAACATTGCAAAAAATCAATCAGTATTTCCTAAAAATTTGATGAAAACTGTTGAAATATAATTAAAATTGACCAAGGTTAATTGATATTCGCTTAAAATTAAATAAAAGTTGTGCGCAAAACAATCAAATCAATGAAGAATTTGGTTAAAACAGCAAAAAACTATCAAAATGTTCTTAAAACAGTTTGAAATCGATCAAAATTTGTTTAAAATCACTTAAAAATACATAAAATTGTCAAAAAGTTGTTAAAATTGTGTAAAATTGTTCAATATTTGCTCAAAATTACACAAAAATAGTTGAAATTGTTAAAATATTTTGAAATTGAACAAAATTCGTTTAAAAGTGCTTAAAAATGCACGAAATTGTCAAAAAGTTATTAAATTTGCTTAAAATTGTGCACTTTTAGATAAAAATTACATAAAAACAGTCGAAATGTTGCAAAACATTGCGATTTTAACATTTCAACAGTTTTTATGTAATTTTTTGTCAAATATTGTACAACTTTAAAAAAATTTAACAACTTTTTGACAATTTTGCGCATTTTTAAGCAACTTTAAACAAATTTTAGTCGATTTTAAATCATTTTAACAACATTTTCACAGTTTTTATGTAATTTTGCACAATTTTAAACAATTTTGAAAACTTTTTGACAATTTTGGGAATTTTAAGTAATTTTGAACAGATTTTGGTCACTTTTAAGCTTTTTTAACAACATTTCAACTTTTTTTAATGAAATTGTAACCAAATATTTCACAATTTTAAACTCTTTTAAGCAATTTTAAACCAATTTTGTTCAATTCTAAACTAATTTAACAAAATTTTGATTGTTTTTTGCAATTTTAAATAAATTTGCCATCAATTTAATCATTTTTCACAACTTTTGTGTAATTTTGAGCAAATATTAATCAACTTTTGTCAACTTCATCAACATTTCGACAATTTTCATGCATTTTTAAAAAAATTGTGAACAAATTCAACAACTATTGACAATTTTGTGCAATTTTAAGCAATTTTAATTAAATTTTGGTAAATTGTGAACTATTTTAACATCATTTTGATTGTTTTTTGCAGTTTTAACCAATTTTTTCAACTTAATCTTTTTGCACAACTTATGCGCAAATTTTAAGCAAATGTTAATCAACTTTAATCGACTTTATCAACATTTTAGCGGTGTTTATGCAATTTCGAGCAAATATTAAGCAATTTTAACAACATTTTGTCAATTTTATGGAATTTTAATGTATTTTAAACAAGTTTTGTTCAATTTTCAGCCATCGTATCAGCGCTTTGACAATTTTTTGCACTTCTCACCCAGTATTAAACAACTTTAAACAATTTTTACGTAATTTTCGCAATTTTAAGCAAATTTTTCATCAATTTAATTGATTTTGACAATGATGTGTAATTTTAAGCAATTTCAATCATTTTAAACAAATTTTAAACAATTTTTAGGAATTTTTACGCGAGTTTTTTTATCAAATCTGGGCTACTTGTTGCGATGTAGCGAATATATAGTGATTTAAATGAATTTCCAAGGATGGAAGATGAACTGAGCGAAATTTTTTCAAGAAACAGTGATAAATCGTTATCTATGATCTAGGGTTGGGGCGGGGATGAGCGTCCAAAAGCGTTCGAGAGCAGCAAAAACCCTGAACACGTCCCTGGGCACTCACACCTTATCACAATCCATCTCCGTAAGACCTACGAACGAGTAAAACCAATTAGAACCAAATTAGCTCACACCTTACTCCACTTCACGCCTCACAAAGCCACCATCTCGCTCAGCATCGCACCGTTTTCGCGATTACGTCAACTCAACGACGAAGAAAAAAATGCATCGATTGTTGTACAATTTCCAACTTTATGTGTACATGCAAACGCGATGGCGACACATAAATCATACCCGCTTGTTCTTTTCTACACGGCGCGCGATCGCGACATCGTAAATTTCAATGTTTTTCGTTTTTTTTTTCTTTTTCAACAACTCCTTGTAAACCGTAATCTCAACCATGTACATCGAGCTCTCTAGTGGCCACACGCCCAACACCGACGGCACGTGAATCTTACACCTTTCCATGATGATTCGTTTATCCTAAAAGGAAATACATTTTTTGACTTCGTCTCATACTCGTATGCGTTGTCGCTAGAGAAAAACCTCGTCCATCATTTCCGCCCCGTTCGCTCGTTACTTACAGCGATAAACTACGGCGTATTTGCCCCTTCGATTTCGTTGCTATTTTAAAATTCGCAGCATCAATTCGCCTCGTCTGTTTTGAAACACCTTCGTAATTCAGGCGACGACCTTCGGAAAATTTTTTTTCCATGTTTTTCGCCAAGCACGTTCGAAAATTTTATTAGTCGTGGGCGGAATTGAAAAAAACAATATTTATAGAAGTCGTGCCACGCCGTTGCGTGAAATTAATCGACCAAAAATTAATAATCGTCGGGAGCGTTCGTTTGCACCATAAAGAGGTTATTGTCGTTATGACACCTTCGTTCGAGTATTAAAAAATTTCACCAATTAACCGATTTTGAAAATTTTTCGCCATTTTTTACGCGTAATTTGAATCTTTAAGCGTCGCTGATAAAGAAGACTCATTTTTTTCGTGTTTTGTTTTACTCAAAATATAAATAGAAATCGAGGAAGATGAGGGTGAGGGGTGAAGTATTGAAAAAATTTTTATTCTCAAATGATCCAATCTCATGGAAAGTGATTTTTGATGCGTACAATCACTTCGCAAGAGAACAAAGGTCATCAAACGATGACAAATGACACGAACTGGAGGAACCTTTTTTCATTATTCGGAGCTACCGTGATTCAAATTTTCCAATATTGCGGAAATTTGAAAATTTTGGTAATAAATGACTTCGGTTATGTAATATTTGTCAATTAAAAGATTTTTTCCTTTTTAAATTTGGTCCACCCTCGAATGCCCGAATCAGTGTTGCCATTTTTATTCACCCAAACAAAAATCATTTGAAACCTTGAAATTGCAAAAACAATTTTCATGAGTTGAAATTTTGAAAAAATTCATATTATAAATCTTTTGAAAAATTGTGGCAATATTTGATATTTTTATTTTTTGAGAAAAAAAATCGCAAATAGATGCTTTTGATAAATTTTATATGGTGAAATTGGAAAAAAAAAATTGTGAAGGTCGAGAATCTTCGAGAAAAAAATAAAAAAAAAATCAATTTTACTCAAAAATCTGAAAAATGACCATATTTATGGGTTCTTGATACAAGTAAAACCATTAATTTACCCAATTTTGATATTTTTTCTGCTAAATTATATGAAAATCGCACAGCGAATGGGCAAATTCAACAGTAAGAATATGATAAAATCTTCTCAAATTTTTTCGCCCACTTATACTACAGAAAAATTCCATTTTTAAAATTTCTGGATCGGTTCAGATGAGATAAAATTAAACAAAAACTTTTGATAAAATTTTGATGCATTCATTTATCATTTTCTACCGAAATGTACCACGATAAATTTGTAAAAACCTCTCATTAACTGTAAAAAAATGTTTAATTTCAGCACAAAATATTCAAAATTGCATAAAAATGCAAGTGCAATTTTGGAGTTCAACGAATTTCTCACTTTGCAAAAATTGATCGAATCTATGACAATTTTGAAATGGTTTATTCGGTTCAAATATTTTGCCTTTTATACCGTATAAAATTAAAAATTGTTTCTAAAAAATACCCCCCCCCCTCTTCTTCTCTTTAATACAGAAAGGACACTCGAGAAAAACAGTTTCTTGATTCGAAGATATGAAAATTTTCAGAACCCACGAAAAACCAAGACATAAATCGTTCAGCTCGCCAAATAAGTTACGTAGTACTAACGCACCACCCCCCTCCCCCAATCTCAAAAAACCTATACCTTGTTGGGTATCAATTGACATGTATTTCGGTCGCTGATGCGAATTCTGACGTCATCTCGGTCATTCAGAACACCCACATTTAGCTGCTCGCGTTATCGTATGGTGATTCAATAACGACTCGATCATTTCGAAGCACATCAATCACGTCCAACGAACGCGTAAACCAACACGCGGTAATTTACGAACCACTCGAAATTTTTTCAATCATTGTCGCGGTCATGTTTTCAATTACCTCAACTGTATCGAATCCGTTATTTATACGGCAGCGCGGAAAATAATAAGAAAACCTCGTTAGCGCTAGTTTGAATGAAAACCGAACCACAATCATCCATCGAGTTTAATGAATAAAAACACAACGAAGCAAGGCGACTAAATCGAATACAATTTCTTAATTTAAAACTTAATCCTTTAGGAAAACCAGAATCCTTTTACAAATTGAACTACATCCCGAGTAAGCTTCAATTACTTCGTGATTCATCTTCGGTGGTATTTTTCTTATTTAAAAATACCTTTTAAAATTCTATCAGACTTGTTTGGAAAAATGAACATGCTCGACGAGGTCTTCAAACGCGAAGTAAAAAAAAAAAAAATTCGAAAATAATTAAAAATTTACGTAATGCAAACACGTCAAAAACTTTAGAATTTCTCTGATATTAATTTAGGTTTTATTTAGACAATTGAGATGGTACAAACTTTTCGTTTTCGGTTGAAACGTACTCGGTCGATTCGCCATTTTGATGTATTACTTTGTAAATTACTCTTTTACAAATTTCATTTCATTATTGGATTTTCACCTCGAAAAGTTTCTACTTTAAGACGTTAATCGTTTATGAATAAATTCGCCCGGGAACATCGACCCTTTGCCAAGTTCAACGCCAACATGTATTCATCAAATAATGACAAAATTTCTCTATATACTAAACATTTTACCAATAATAAAGCCATGTATACCTCGGGGATTTCACCGAAATAAGTATCCCCTCTTTACCTCGCTTCCCTTCTCGTATTTCCAACATCTTTTGCGATACAACTTTTGTACAAAACATCTGGTAAAGATTTTCTCATAAAACGTACCTTTCTTGATTACGAATTTTTTCAACTTGTGAAATGGCATAAAATCGGAATTTTTTTCTATCTTGTAAAATTGAAAATTTTCTGGAAAAATTTCCTACCACCTGAAACCATCACGTACCTGAAACATAATGAAAAAAAATTCGTTAAATGAAAGTCTATTAAACGCGATATTTTCATGTCATTCGTAACGCGGAAACATCGAATTACATAAACATTGACGTCATATACGTCACAGCGAACACAAGCAATTGGCAATTTATGAAAAATTCAATCCCACAATAAAAATCGAAAAGATCACTGGGTCGTTTGACCCAAGCACGCTGTTTGAAATTTATTAAACCTCTTAGCAATTTCTCCGATATTCGTTTAGCTCGTTAAAAAAAGCAAGCCTTTGATTCGTCAATTTTTTTTCTTGGTCAATGAACACGATACGTCACGTGTTGGCGATTCTTATCGCTTCGATGGAATCTTATTCTTACAAGGGTTAAATAGTTTCGAAAATTTACAATTTATCATTTGCGAATGTAATCAATTGACGAATTTTCTAGATGCTCTGGATATTTTATTAGCGGCGATTTTATATAATCAGGCCTATTTAGACGAACGAAAGGCGTCATGCGTAACGTAACGAAGCCCCGCTATGGTTAGCGGATGCTATTGACTGACGCGCTATGTTTAAGTAACAATTTACAATAGTCTATTATTTCAGAAATATAATTACCATGTGCAATGAGAAATGCACCGCTTTTCCTCCCCTCGTGGCCATTGATTAATTTTAAACATAGCCGAACGTGAATTCAATATGTACTTGATTTCTGTGCTTGCATGAAAAGTGAATGCAAATGTTGACGTATGTTTGAAATGGCCTTGAAATATGACATCTTTTTTATTTCAACTTTTTTTTAATTGATCAAGTACAATAGATGTAAATTTAAGTTCAAACTACGTGGTAGTTTTTTGAATTTTCAAATTTTACAGTTTGAGAACCCCTATTGAGATGAAGGAGAACGAAAGAAAAGTGCATTAAAAAAATGAATTTTTACTTTAATACTTCCATTTTTATTTCGAATTTTCGATGTAATTCAATTTCGATCATTTCATTTCGATATAACGATTTTGATATTTTAATTTCAATACCTCGATTTCGACGTTTCGATTTTAACATTTCATAATTAGATAATGCTTTGATTTCAACGATTCGACTTCCATAATTCAAATTCGATATTTCCATTTAGATAATCGAGTAATGGAACTTCGATTTTAATGATTCGATTTCGATACTTTAATTTTGATATTTCGATAATTTGATTTCAGTGATTCGATATCGATATCTCGATTACAATACTTCGATTTCGATATTTCGATTTTGATAATTCGATTTCGATATCACGATTTTGATATTTCAACTGCAATACTTTAATTTCTATGTTTCGATTTTAACAATTTGATCTCGATATTACGATTTAGATACTTCGATATCGATATCTCGACTACGATACTTCAATTTTGATGTTTCGATTTTAATAATTTGATATCGATACATCAATTTCGATAGTTCGATTTCAATGGTTTGATTTCGATAATTCGATTTCGATATCTCGATTGCAATATGTACTTCAATTTCGATATTTCGATAGTTAGATCTCGATACTTCGATTTCGATATCTCGATTTTGGTAGTTTGACCTCGATATAGCGATTTTAACATTTTAACCTCGCTACCTCGAAATTTACATTTTAATTTTTTTATTTTTATTTCGATAATTCCATTTTGATACCTAGACTTTGATACTTCAATTTCAATGCCTCGATTTTGATATTTCGATTTCGATACTTAAATTCTAATATTTTCATCCAATTTTAAAACCAAATCTCTTCGATAATTTCTTATTTTAAAATTTTATTAAACAACCGAACACTACAGATTTGGAAAAAATTCACTTCTTCCACGCAACCTACCGCTTCTTATTCAACCTCCATTAAAATTTCACATCTGTCTGATCTGTCACCGTATCCTAACAACTCTCATTCTCTCATCACCCATCGCCTTCGGGAAGGTTACTCGGTCATCAAAAAAATTCAAAACTCAAAACTGACCGCGCATAATTAATCACTTGTCAACGCAGTAAAATTTTTCCAACGTAATAAATATTTATGGGTTGAAATTTTTCTTGTTTTTCTCTCTCATGGTCTTACACTACCGAACCCGCATCCCAATGCCGATGTATATCATTTCGGTGTATTATTATAAAATCGATACACTCGCGAGTACGAATTACACACAAATACACGATGTCTAAACGATCTGCGGCGCGTCTGCTGGTTATAAATAATATACAAGATGTGTTCAAAAGATGTAAACCATAACATATGATAAAGTTCAATGAAGTAATATTTATTTATACATATGAATATTTATATGTACACGAGAAATAAACTCGGGTACATCTCGTTTTACATTTCCTCATAATCGTGTTATTCTTTCTTAACGTAGCTGTAATATCGGACTATATTTTACCCTAAATTCTATAGTATTTTTCTTTTCATAAAAAGTCAAAGGTGAATATTAACGCGAGGAAAATACAGTTTAACGCAGTCACGCGTATACGTATTTGGGACGTTTTGAAAATAATAATGTGTGTAAAGGCGGCAGCGAATATGTATCGAATATCGAAGGTTTGTAATTTTAACACTCGTTAGCCAACTGTTCTATAAACGTTGAAATCGTGTTCGTTTTAGTATCACAAAAGATGAAAGACTTTTTGAAAAATGGCTTTTCGATGTTACCATCTCGATACCGACGACAAAACGGGTAAGATAATCGTACTGATATGGTGTCGTATAACGAGTCTTTTGCTCGTATTCGCTATTTAGCAACTTTTATTTTACCATAATTACACCATCAAACGTAACTCGTAATTTTATAATTTTGATTTGAGATCATTTTTCAATTTAGAATTTATGCAGATATTTTGACAATTTTTTCTGTCTTGAGGTTGGTCTTGAAAAATCAAAAAAATGTTATTTTTCGAAAAAATAATATTTTAAATACTAAAATTTTTATTCGAAAATTTTTTGAAGTGACCTTCGAGTCGATAAAAACAAAAACTTATATTATCACCATGCCCAAAAAATTGATATTTATCGATTAAATAATAATAAAAAAATCGAACACGATCGCCCGCTCTTCGGTTAGCAACTGCCACTAAGTACACGCGGCTCTACGTGGTTTACGCGCCCTTGTATTTCATATTGCTGCAAACAGCGCGTGGACGTTACAGAGCCGCGTAAACTTCGCGGGATCGAACATTTTGAGGATGGGCGTTTCGTATTGCTACAATAGGCGCGTAAACGCTACAGAGCCGCGTACGCTAGGCGGGATTGCTCATTTTAAAGACGGGCGTTAGAATTCCATTTTGTTTTTTTTTACTCAAAAACTACGAATTTTTTGAACGTGTGACTAAGTTTTTCTTCCTTGAATCGATCCGCAGTGTATTTTAATGAATTTTTGAGGGAAAAGAAAGTTATTTCACTATTACACGTATTCGTAATTTTACAATTTTTTTCACATTAGGGAGCTTGTAAAAATCATCAAATTTGTATTTTAGAGATAATTTTTCTCAATTTAAAATACAATGTATAATATTTTTAAAATATTTCACACTCTTAAAAGTCAAAAAAATATGATTTAAAATTTAAAATAAATTTAAAAAATGGAGTTTCTCATCCGAAAATTTTTTAAAATAATTTTCAAGTTAGCACCAGCAAAAATCTTCATTCACACCACGTTCAAAAAATTAATATTCATCGAGTAAAAAATAATAAAAAAAATCGAACGCGAAGGCCCGCTCTTCGTAGCAACTGCCACTACGTACATGTGACACTACGTGATTTACGCGCCTCAACGTTTCGCGTTCGCACAAACAGCGCGTAAACACTGCAAAGCCACGTATGCTTGGCGGGATAGATCACTTTGATGACGGGCGTTTGGATTCTATTCCGTTTTCATTTTTTACCCGAAACAACGAATTTTTTGAACCCGTTGATGAAGTTTTTTCTTCTTGTACGCACCCGTAGAATATTTTAATGAATATTTCAAGGAAAAAAATTGGTTTTTACGAGCATCTCACAGGTGTTCGCTTCTCTGTACCCAGTTACTTTGCCGGAATACCGTTCGTATACGGCTTCAAAGTCGACACATGTGTTTTTCACCTCGAGATACGAAACGTTTATCTTGTTGATTACCTCAACAGCACCGTGCGATTTTTTACCTGCTTTGTTGTCAATCTCAATCATCTCGCGAGATTTCCTTCGCACGAGTGCGCGCTTTGTAAACTGAAGCTTTTCACGTATGAACAAGGCAACCGAACGACGGCCTAAAAGGTAATTCGATTAACTCGATTTTCGATATTTCTTCGGCGTTTCTCACAAATCGAATTTACAACTGCGTGAGCGTACATTTTCGCTGACCTTTTGGCAGATTGCTGGCGTAAACTTTTTGCGAAATGTAATTTGCGACGTTAGCCAAGCAGCAAGCACGTATCAAGATCTTGGACTTCTTCCGTACACAAAGCACGGCGTCTCGAGCTATACCATATCCACGATATAAAATTACATGCTCCTCCTTTCGTCGCACATACACGATATAAAATTACACGGAATTTCACGCCGACTAAACGTAATAATTATAAATAATCGTTCGTCTATTTTAATTAATATAGTTGGACATCGCGTGACATTTCTCCGCCATATTGCAATCTCGCCCAATGTGCATCGCTGGAAATATTTTCACGTCAACGCGGCGCCAAAGTAAATACTCTTGAACTTAAAAAGAAAAAACACTGGTACGTATTAATGCTACGTAAACACCGTATTCTAGGTTACGGCCGCTACAGCTAGTGCCAATTTAGCAGCTGCGTATATTTTTATATCGATTGAGCAACAGTACCAAATCACAATGAGAGGAGAGAATAAAAAACGACAACGATAAACAATGACGAATCGCGGACCGATGCGCTGTGTCATAATTGAGTATGGAATTAAAATAGCTTATCGTCGATAATTTTTTAATTCCAGTCACATGGCGTTTTCTCATAGTTGCTATTTATTTTTAAAACGAAAACTTTGAGGTTTTTTTTTTCGCAGTCGCGGTGTAAATACTGGAGATTTTTTCGTAGGGTGTAGGGTGCTAGGTGTGACGATGAAGTGCACTAATCAAGTAAGCGAGTACCCTACCCGCCCTCGAGTCTGTCGTTTAGAGGGTCTGTTTATACGGATTTCCCCGTTCGGAGTGTCATTTTACTGAAACGATTTTTCAATGACTACAGACTTTATATAGGGATTTGAGAGTATTGTAAACAGTTCATTATTTTAGCTTTTTTTTCGTTTTTTTGTTGTTTTTTTTTTGCTTTTTTTAGTCGCCCATTAGTTTAACTCCATAATTTACGAAGGGGTAGTAAATTGATGCTGCAAGTGCAACGAAAACGTTTTCGAGATTAATCGTTATTGAGTTTGTATTTTTAAAAGACGAGCAAAACATGGAAATTGTACTATGAAGATCGAATCATCGAAATCAAGTAGTCAAAATCGAGTAATGAGTTGAAAATATTACGATGAAAATATCTGAAGCAAAATATCGAAATCGAAATATCAAAATTGAATAATTAAAATCGACACATACTGAAATATTGAAAATGAAATTTAAAAATTGACCAATCGAAGTTACCATTAACATCCAAATCTAAAAATCGAGATATCTAAATCGAAAAATCAAAATTGAATTATTAAAATCGAAAAGGCAAAATCAAACCTTAATCGATATATCAGAATATCGAACCCGAAACATTGAAATCACGTAAAATCGACACATCGAAATAATAAAGTAAAATTATCGAAATCGAAATAAAATTACCAAAATAGAAATATCGAAGTCCGAAAATAGAAATCGAAGTATAAAAATGAAAATTGAGATATCAATATTGAAATGTTGGAATATTGAAGTCGAAACATCGAAATCTATAAATCAAAATCAAAATATCGAGACATCGAAATTAAATTATCGAAATAAAATTATTAAAGTCGAAACACTGAAATCGAAATATCGAATTAAAAATATCAAGATATCAAAATTAAATCATCGAAATGAAATTATTAAAGTCGAAGCCTTGAAATCGAAATATCGCAGCCGAAACATCGAAATCAAAATATCGAGATATCGAAATCAACTTATCGAAGTAAAAGTACCAACATCGAAACATCAAAATCGAAATAAAATGAAATCGAGACATCAAAATTGAAATATCGAAAACGAAACATCGAAATCAAAATATCGAGATATCAAAATTAAATCATCGGAATAAAATTATCAAAGTCGAAACACTGAAATCGAAATATCGAAATCAAAATATCGATATATCGAAATCAACTTATCGAAGTAAAATTACCAAAATCAAAACATCAAAATAAAAATAAAAAAATAAAAATCGAGATATCGAAATTGAAACATCGAAATCGAAACATTAAAATCGATATATCAATAAAATTCGAAACGTGGGTTATTAAAATCGAAACATCGAAATCGAAATATTGAAACCGAATTAACATGGCTTTTTAAAAATGCCCTCTTATTACATCGGCTTTCCTCCATGTTCTCGTTCGCTTCACCTCCTCAACTTTTCCAAATATCCAATCACCTACTACAACACAATTTTCAGTCAATTTGAAAAATCAAGTTCGTCTCTGAAAATTAATTTCGTGACTGCACGATGCAATCAAATCACCTGGCCTCACAGTACGTTTCTTTTGCATCCAAACCTCAACACTGATTCGGCAAAATGTATCCTTGAACGCTGGCGTAAAATTTATATAATATCCTATCCGATTTTATGCAGCACTTTTCACGCGTTCGGCTTTCGTCGAATTGAACCATTGAATGTGCCGCCGCGCCGAATCATCGTAGGTTAAAATTTACGCCAATCAGCACGTACAATCATGTACTCGATGTCATTGTTCGTAGCACCGAGAGCGTTATTATATAGAAAACGTTAAAAAATAGAGCCGTATAATACTTATGGTGTATTTCACGCGTACTACAGCTTGTATGCAAAATACCCATACACCTGATGACGTCAAAAACCAAAGTTATAACATCACAATGTTAAACCAATCGTGACATATAATTACATTATTATTCAATAAGTCTTCAGCGCGAACGGTGAAGATTACCTTTCGTTCATAGATAAAAAATGCGATTTATATACAAAATTAGATAAGAAATACGCATACCGGTCTTTTATATTTAAAGGATATGCATACGATGATTCATCGCAAAGCTGTAAAACTTCATCGATATGAGCATTTTCAATAGAAAGCAGCTGGTCCAGGTTAAAGGAATGTTCTGCTTCCTCATACGGTAACCCGAACGAATAAAAATATTCTCTATTCAACAAGTATACCACGCCACAATGGGGGAAAAAACGCAGCCTTCCGTCGCAGATCCTACGCGCTAAGCGTCTGGTGAATTATGATTTATTACTTAATAAGTTACACACCTGCGTATGGTTTCGAATTACACTAACACATACAGGCACGCAACGCGCACCGATTTGTGTATAAATCGTAATACCGAAGCAGGTGGTAAATATCAACACGAAATTACAAAGTATTCGCGCTTTCGGCTTCGACGTTTTTCGCCTTTCAAGACGTAAAAAAACTCCGAACTCGCCCACAATACCGACGTAGGGGTTTAAAAAAATACACGAAATATCCAATCGATTTGACGGATACGCTGACCTACGCAATGAAATCGAAACCAACCATGGGCTGACCTTTTCGCTACTGAAAATTACATTCTTAATTTTTCAAGCTTTTTTTTTTCACCGTTGCAATCTACAGCGACGCTACACGACGCGAATTCAGCGCCGTTGTATTATTCATACACGAGTAAATTCCATTTGCGAAATTCATCTCTTGCTCGTAAATGACGCGAGACATGTGTCAATACGTATTAAAGCCATAGGTATCTGGTGCGAGCGTCGAATTGCGCAGAGGTGTCGTCGAAAACGTTAATTATTCCGGATCGTCGAGGTCTCATCGGTATAAACCGCACCATGTACCGGTGCCCTTTTTAATGAAATACGATAAATCCCACGCGTCGGGTACCAAACGACGAATTGAAAAATGCTCGCTTCGAATAGCCGAATTTTCCGTTATCGCGTTGAATAAACGATCGATTTTTCGTATTAATCGCGTTATATTTCGATGAAATATACCAATGAGATGTACATTACTCGGTGAATTTCGGTAAAACGGGCCAAGATGGGATCAACGGTTAATGAGGGAGAGGGGAAGAGAAGGCTGAAAAATACGAGACATGTATTTCAAATGACAACCGTAAAAAACAAGTACCGCATATCATGAAATTATACCCAATTTCTTAATGAAAAATAGGCAAAAATGAAAAAAAATAATGAAATTAAATTACAAATATATCAGATGATGAAAATTTTTCACTGAGGAGAGGAAAGGTAAAAAAAAT
>QBDW01001581.1:0-31515 GCA_003261595.1 Maconellicoccus hirsutus
GAAAAATTCCCGAAATGAAATTCTGGTAAAAATTACGCGAATCTCGTTACGATGGCGTGGCGACGAGGGAGGGAGGGAAATCTCGATGAAAAATATCGATTTTCTGTTCGACGAAGGAATTTGCGAATAGCTCGCTAGGTGCGTCGGGTTGGTAATTCGGCGGACGACGAGTAGGTCTCGCGTGCTCAGGATGCCCATCGTTAATTTACCGATGCAGAATTCACCTGTTTCGTATCTCATCTTTAATCTACCTACTTCGGCGTATGTCTTCATCGTAGTATATTTTGAAGTTGATTATCGCGCGTAATGCGACGAAAAAGATAATTCGATTTAAGACTTCTCCAGATGGAAACGAACTAAAAAGCACCCTTTTTTCGTTGGTTTCGCCTGGTTCAACCCCTTGGCGCTTTTTTTGGCATTCGTCGTCGATACGGTTGGCCGTGTAATCGTCAATTTTGCGCGTATTCGTCGTCGTAATTACCGCGATATCGTCAAGTTCAACGTCCGCGCGACGGCGACGCGTGCGCGGTACTTCGCTGCTCGCGCGATACGTACCGCGTTGAAATAATAATAAACACGATGTCGAGCGCTTCGTCGGGGTTTTTTTTCCTTCTCGGTTCGCTCTTCGCGTTTACGTCCGCCTTTCACGTCGTCGTTCTGCTTTTCAGCTTTAAGGCTAGCGTCACACGAGCTGTTTTTAGCCGGCGTCCAAATAAACGCGCGTTTTAAAATCAACATGAACATATTGATGCTGTCACATGAACGCGCGTTCAAAAAACTAGCCGCCGGCTAAAAAACGGCGGCAAAATAAACGCTGAAGAAACCATGCCGGCGGTAGCTACTGGCGCCATGTCTACCGATAAGGTATATGCAAGTGGTCACATGAGCGTGATTTTTGCCAACGGCGTTCTCATTTTCGCGATGGAAGTCAACTCCGAACTTTTAATAAACGAAATTTGTAAATATCCCGAACTGTGGGATCCATCAAATATTAGTTATAAAGACAGAAATAAAAAAAATGATGGTTGGAATAAAATTTGTATTAGTTTGTTGGATGGTTTTGAACAAAGAAGTGATGAAGACAAAAAATTAATCGGTAAGTAAGTTTCAGTAAAATTAGGTAAATTTTATAATGAAATTAAAATAATTAACGTAAGTCCATAGCCCTCGATTGCCATGGTATAGCACCAGATTCATCTGTGAAATAGTTGGCAAATGCATCACGTATTTTAAATGCATCTGTATGATTTCCAAATGAATACCTTTTATTCTGAACTGCATCTTCCCATCCAATAACTTGTAGAGTATCTTCTAATTGAAATCCATCACGTAATCTCACAAAATTATGGAGAATACAGCAAGCTTTCACAATGTCATCGCAAAAATCAATGCTGGTATCTAGTGGTCTGTGAAATATTCTCCATTTATTGGATAAAATACCAAAAGTACATTCAACGTATCGACGAGCTAATGTTAGTCGATAATTGAATATTCTTTTTTTCATAGGTAAATATTTTCCGGCATATGGTCTTTGAACGTGGTTTGACAATGCAAAACCTTCATCTCCCACAAACACATAAGGCAACTTTTTATTGGTGCCTGGCATAGGAGCCGCATCAGGAATATCTAATCTTCTTTCGGTTAATTTTTTCCAAAAATTTGAATTTTGAAATATAGTAGAGTCAGAATCTTTTCCATAGGACCCAATATCTACATACACAAAACAATAATTTGAATCTGCAATAGCTAGCAGGATGGTCGAAAAGAAGTTTTTGTAGTTGAAAAATAGTGAGCCACTACGATGCGGATTTTTTATTCGTATATGTTTTCCATCGACGGCTCCTATGCAGTGTGGGAAATAAGCTTTTTTTTGGAAACCATCAGCAACTTGTAACCATTTTTCCTTGGTTGGCTCTGGTATACATTCTGCCTTCATAATCTGCCATATAACTGCACAAACTTCTTGAACAATATAACCTGTTGTTGATCGTCCAATGCAATACGTATGCGCTATATCTGCCAAACTGTTCCCGGAAGCCAAGTACCTGTTTTGGTAGATTAATTCAAAAAGTGATATTTATTTGATTTCAAATTATTTATTGATTGCACATATATATTTCTCTTTTTTAGAAAAAGGATTAATGGCTAAATGGAAAACGTTACGCGATAGTTATATGAAATATAAAAAAAAATTGAAATGCGGTACTGGCAGTGCTAGAAAACCACTTCATAAATACATATTCGCAGACCATTTGGGATTTCTAGATAAATGTAGCACTCCTAGAGCAACTGAATCTAGTTTACGTGAGAATTTTGAAAAAGAACATGGGGAAACTGACGACACAGACGAAGCTGAGGAGCCTTCAGTTAGTGATCAAAATTTGAATTCAGAACCAAATCCGTGTGAAAATACTCCGAATTCAGAACCAAATCCATGTGAAAATACTCCTTTACTTAGAAAAAAACCACGTCGAAAAGCAACACTCGAAGAAGAACTGTCCAGTTATATAAAATTAGCCTCAAAGAATCTTTCAACTCCTTCAACAAATGCAGAAAATACTGAACAAAAAGAAGACGATGATATGTCATTTTTTAAGTCCTTGCTGCCTTCTGTGAAAAAATTAAACGAGGTTAAAAAATTGGAATTTCGTATGAATGTTATGGAAAATCTCAAAGCATTGTTATCACCCCCTGTACAACAAGCTTACCATGTTCCACCTTATTCTAATTTCTTTCATCCCAGTTATTCTCAAATTCCACCTACTCCTTCTGAGTTTGGAACCATTGTAACCCAAAATAATCCACGACCAATGTCAAGTAATACGAGTAATTCTATTTCTCCACATAGTGTAACCTCTCCTTGGAATAATAACCAATCCACAGCTGAATTTTCAGCTCAGAATTCACCTTCTTTCGACTAATTTTAAAGTTTCTTTCTACTTTTTCCATTTTTTCCATTCATTTACGTAATTTTTATATTTTTATATTTTTTTTTTTCAATTTTCATTTTATAATTTTTTCAGAAATTTTATGTTTGCTACTTTTATTTCTTTATTTTTTTTACCAATAAAAAATGTAATTTTAAATAAAAATTTTGTTTTTTGCTGACGTTTACAAAGTTGTTCGCTAATTAATTTACAAAATAACAGTAGTAGGTAATGCAAACTTACCGTAAAGTGACAGCTAGCATTTCATCTGGAGGTACAGCATTTCTCATGTTGGTATCTTTTTTTAATAAAACAATTTTTATTTTATCTAAAAGTTCGTTAAACGATGTTTTTGACATCCGAAAATGGTCAAAAAATTTTTCCGGATACATCTCTAACTTTGGATGTCGTAAATAAAAATGTCCCGTAATATATCGAGTACTAATTACGGGGTGTATCCAAAATCTTCGATTTTTTCTCTTTTTTTGGATGTATTTAAACGCACTATAAAGAATCAATACATTTGGATCCATTTTCATCGACTAATGAAAATGACGTTTGTTAAAAAACGCTCGTGTGACAATTTGTTAAAAAATCTACCGGCGGTCAGATGAAAACGCGCGTTTATTTGGACGCCGGCTAAAAACAGCTCGTGTGACGCTAGCCTAACGTTCGCATAAGGTATACCTTGACGGCGGATGGAAGAGAAAAGCGCACGGGAGGGGATATCGTGCGACGACCGTTAAATAGATTATCGTGCTCGGTTTATTCGATTCGAGGCATAGGATTTTTTTTGCCTCGGTGACGCGAGAACGAGAATGTGTATAATAGACGTCGACGTCGCCGTAATCGCCTCTTCTCTTTCGGTACGATAAAAATGCTCGAGTCTAATTTCCACATTTCGCTCGGTTCGTTAAATTTTCAACGAGATCGGCCATAAGGCGTGCGTGCCAAATGCGCCGATGAAATGGGGCTCGGCATTCGTGCATTTAGGTATTTTATTTCGACGTGGCGTTTGTTTCAAAGGCGCCGTGTCCGGTCGCTTCGAATATGGTAATGTGATTCGACTGGTGATAGTATAGGCGTCTAATGCGTGTGATTTTCACCCAGTGTCGTACTCAGCGTCGGTTCGAAATACTTTCGGAGGTTATGTCCGATTGGTGTTCGTTTCCCGGAATCGTCGTGTAGGAAAGTGGTTTCTCTTGGGTCAAGGGCCTGAGGTGAGAATTGTGGGTACGAAGGTAATAGGGAATAAAACGATTTTTTGTATTTGGTATTTTTTCATATTCTCTCAAATTTTCGGGTTATTTGGAAAATCCTTAGATTAGAGGGTTACTACACCAAAGTATTCTTCGTAGAAATGCCCCAAAAGCTGATCGGAGATGAAAATCGATACAGAAATTGTAGAAAATTGAAACGAATAATGAGGATCTATTTTTCCCCCATTTTAGGAGGTTACAGCCACCCCAAATTGTTGCTGTAGTTACCTTTTTTCTTCATTTTCGCCATTTTATTCGAGTATTATAGGCTGCGATGATTTATTACACGTAAGACTAACGTGTATTAGGGTATTTGGCGATATGTAGCGAGGGGGAAGGTATGGCGAGCGATTAGGAGTCGAACCAGGCACAGATGTAATGGATGAGCTTCTCAGTTATTAGACAGATCGATAGCTACGCTGGAAAATGCGATAATTACGTCGTTAAACGTTTTATATTTCCGTCTGGCGATGATTTTACCGTATTTATTTCACTCCACCTTCCCCCCGCGTAAATTATTTGTGTCCTAAACGATCAACTGTGTGGATTTATATTTTGTAGTAGACAAGGACGTGGCAACCATTTTTTTTCCGGATAGGAGGAGGGGAGGGAAGTAGATGGGAGATGTATTAGAAATAGCCATTATTAGTTTTGGAATTTCCACTCATTTTCGATTTTTGTATTTTCATTTTTTGTTACCCAAATTAAAAGGAAAAATTATGTCTTTTTTTGCGTCTTTTTTACTTTCGTTCGTAACAAAGGAAAAATGGCGGCAACGGTGAACATTTCGAGGAAGTACCTCTCGAAATCGATTTCGTGAAAAAATTCATATGTTCGCGTCCCTCGGTCTCGATGATTTCGCGAACTTTGTACACTTGTGGCAATGAAATCCCGCCGTCGATGGTGCGCGAAAAAAAAATTCCACCTTGGTCGTAATTACAGTCATTGGCGAATTAATGCGGAGGGATCACGAGACGCGAACGTGACGTATGCGAAGTCATTAGCCAGCTAAGTTGGATTTAGCGTTGGCTCGCGGAATAACGCAGGTGCGACGGCCGCGGGGAGATGTTTTCGCTTGGTAAAAGGTATAAAGGGAGGGAGGCAGCGAGAATTTCAACGGTGTAAACGCTGTTTTCGCATCATCCTCCGGGTACACTTTCACCTACACGAGACTAACGTGGTCAAGTTGACGTGTACCGCGAGCAGGTTGGAATAACTCGATGGCAACATGGTCCTGCTCGGAGTGCTCCTTTTGGTTATTCGTTTTCGTCGCGCGTTGAAACAGTGGAATGTGAGTAGCGCACCCTTGTTTACGGGCGCCCGAAGCTGGGCATTTTGTATGCTAGTTGTTCACATTTTGGAGGATGTCGCGGTGGGCAGGGGATATACTGCGATGCACCGTGGTGCAACTGCAGAAGATATGTAAATCTCGAGGATGTGTAAGTTGCGCACCCTCGGTTGGTGGCGCCCAAACTGGGGCATATTTTTAGGCGACTTGTTCGCTTTTCGAGGAGGTAGCACCGCAGGGGAGTTATTTAGAACGCGGGGAGATGAACTAGGGTGTTTTGTCGCAACAGCAGAGGGTACAGAAACCCCTCGACGTTGTAAGTTGCGCACCCGCGATGTTTGGCGCACAAATCGCGGCAAACGTTTCGGTATCCGTTCGCGTTTCGGACAAATGCGCGTGCAGGTGAGGTTGAAAGAGGAAAGGGGCGAGTTGTGGAGTACACGCGACGAAAATTTCTCGTCGTATGCGTCGCCTTCGAAACAGGTGTCTACGAGACGAGTTGATTTATTTTTACTCGGACGAAGTCCTTGACCTAGAAAGAGGCCTAGATAAGGTGTTTCGATTCCGTACATTTTACCGCGAGCGTATATCGCGATGTGCCGTTGGTGATAAGCGGGACGCGGTGTTATCTGCGCTGTTTTTTGGGGGAAAGAAAAAAGGAAAAATTGGCGTAATTTCGCGCCAAACGCGGCTCGAGATTCGGGTTATGCGATTACGAGTACGGATTGCGATAGCGTGCCGTCGTACCCGTGTTCGCGTCGTTGTTATTTGATAGCGCGCCTGTACACGCCTCTTCGCCTCGGCCGTTGTATGTGGTGTAATTGGCGCGTAAAAATCGTTTGTAACGGTGTTACGCGTTTCTTTTGTGTTGTTTACGTCGAAACGCGAATTTTACGCGGTTGGAAAATGTATTCGGAATGGTGTGATTTGAGGCGGGGTTTTGTAGCGAGGTTTAGATTTAATAGGGGTTTTTTTGAGGAAGTGTTTGACGTGAAGTAAATTTTTGCAAAATTCGGGGTATCTTGATTGAACTTATTTAATTTTTTATTTTTTTCATTTCTTTATTTTTTCATTATTTTTTCTTTTTTTTTCTTTCATTTTTTATTTTTTTTATTATTTTTTATTATTTATTTATTTATTAATTTTTTTATTTGATGTTTAACGTCACAGGGTTATAATATAACATAAAGTGACTTAAAATATTAAAAAAAAATTGAAAATTATTATTTAAAAATTAAATTAGATTGCCAAAGTTAATATTATACAGTAGAACCTCGATTATCCGATCTTAATTGGGGCGGAAAGAGGTCGGATATGCAAAAAGTCGGATAATCGATTTTCGTTGAAACTCGATAAATAACAAAAAAAAATTGGATGAGAACCTTTATTTAATACTTTGCAGAGAAGCTTTCCTCAAGTAGTAGATATTTATTTAGATACCAAAAAGAACGATTTTTGTTTTTATTTTTCATGAAAAAAAAATTATTTTTAACCCTGGAATGCCACACGGTGACATATTCCTAATATGCCACACGGTGGTGAAATTCACCACAGCTTAGAAATCCAAACGCGAGATCGTTTTTGAAAGTAGCCATCAAGGGAATAGGTATATGTATAACTACTTACCTATTTCCTTAATGTCTAACCCCCCACCCACCTCCCCCTTCGTAATAGTCCAGTCAATCTAGCCCGAAAGTGGCGTCGACTTGCAAAACAAGATGAAAAGCTGAATTTTGGTATATACATAGTATTCGATACCCTTTACAACATACTTCACTCTGGAACAAAAGTCATGTTTGCAAGTCCCCTTTTTTGTGGATCTAAGCCCCCTGAAATCGGTTTTTAGCTTATATCTTAGTGAAAACTGGTTTTATCGAAAAAATAGCTCTGTTCAAAATTGAAACCCACTAAATTCTCTACAAAATGCATACATTATGAGTTGATGTAACTGGCTTGAATTCCGAGCTACATACGTGCGATTGAAATAGGAGCATTGTTCATGAATTTTTGACAAAATTCGCATAAATTTAGTTTTTTACCTGTAACCATGGAAAAAAATCTGAAATTAAAGATGTACCAAATCTTCTACAAATTCCATTAGAAAGAAAGTAGAATGCTTACTTACTTTCCGAGCTGTGGCGTCCCTAAGAAGGGGAGTTTAGATTATTTTTTAGCCTAGTTTTGTAGATACAGTATTTGTTGAGGATTTAGTCATTTTTAATTCAAGTTATTATAAATTTTCACGAAAAAACATTTTTTTTCCATGATTACAGGTAAAAAACTAAATTTATGCGAATTTTGTCAAAAATTCATGAACAATGCTCCTATTTCAATCGCACGTTTGTAGCTCGGAATTCAAGCCAGTTACATCAACTCATAATGTATGCATTTTGTAGAGAATTTAGTGGGTTTCAATTTTGAACAGAGCTATTTTTTCGATAAAACCAGTTTTCACTAAGATATAAGCTAAAAACCGATTTCAGGGGGCTTAGATCCACAAAAAAGGGGACTTGCAAACATGACTTTTGTATTTATTTTTTTAATTGCTTAGAAATCTGAAAAAAACTATTTCGTATTTTTTAATAATAAAGTTTGAATGTTGAATTTTACTCAAAATCATTATGTGAAGTTTCATGTTTGGAAACCCCTGGAAAAATTGCGCCATTACAGAAATGTCAATGTCGAGTGCTTACACCCACTGGTTCAAAATATCTCTTTACCAACATAAAAATGATCATGTTTATCTGAATGAGTTAAAAAAATCAGCGTAGTGATTTTCACCACCGTGTGCTTTTTTGATTTTTTTAAAGGTACAAATTTTGGAACCCCTGAATAAATGGTTGCGTCGCCGTAAGTCTTAACGCGCACGCTCATTATTAAGGTATTGGTTGGTAGTTTGTTGCGCCCTAGCGTTGAAGGAACACACTACCTATGAATGACGTCACGCGCGTTATAAAAACGAGTGTGGTGATTTTCACCACCGTGTGGCATTCCAGGGTTAATTTTTTTTCAAGTCAGTTAAAAGCTTTTGCTTTGGCTCAGTATTATGGCACAAAAAAGAAAAACTGAGCCTAAGCAGAAACTTTTGACTGATTTTTTATGAGAAAAAATGAAATATATTTCAGTCTTTTGATTATTGATCCGGTCAAAATTCGAAAATTCATCAATAATCGGATAATGAAACATTATCCGACCTTTTTTGTGCGGTTAATCGGAAGAAACCGGATGCATTTTTTTGGTCGGATAATCGAAGAAATCGGTTAATCAGTGGTCCGATAATCGAGGTTCTACCGTATTGTTATTTTAGACCTTAGAATTATTCTGAAAAAATTTATATAAAATAAAAATATCCCAAATTTTTTTAAAATAATGATTTTTTTTTAAAACATGATTTTTTTTACAACATAAATTTTAACGTACTTTGTGCAACTCTGCGGTTTAATTTTGTCAAAGTACGCACGTTATTTCTTTGAAAATGTTGTTGAATGTGTTTTATTAAATATTTTCATTTCTTATATTCGTTCTTCTTTTTTTTATTTTCTCTTTCTTTCAGTTTTTCTATTTTTTTTCTTTTTTTATTATACCTTATTTATTTTTTCTTTAATTTTTTTCACTTTTATTTCTTCTAACTTCAAACAATTTTACTTCTCATTTCTTTTTTCAAGTAACGTGACCGTGCTTGGTTAATTTCAAGTGACCTATCAACTGCTTCCACTTCACTCGCACTTTTTCCATTTTAGGCGACTTGGTGGTTTTGCCTTGGAGTTTAAATTTTATTAAATTTTTTTTCACATCAAAGTGACCTTATTTTCTGTTTATAGCTTTGAAATGTCTTCTCAGAACTTCCTCTCAGGATTGCCAGATGGGTTTTTATAAATTCTCTAGTACTGAAAAATTCTCTCATTCTTCTCCCAAAAAAATCACAAAAATGCCTAAGCAAGAAAAATTCCTGGTCTTGAAACGCAATAATCTGTTGTACTCGATTTTTTCACTATATTCAAAAACAACTAAAGATTCCTAAAAAAATTTCTATACTTTTTAAAGTCGGTTGTACATCGCTGAAATAAACGTATTAGCCTCTAGATTAAATTTGAGCATTTTGTTGGACGAAATTCATCTCCGGATTCACTGCTCATTTTGAATTTTTGATGATTAATTAATAATCATCATTCAACGTTCAAAATTGTTGGAAGTTCGAATTCGAAATTGAGATGTCGCGATACAGGATTGGTTTTTATTTATTTCGTATTTTTCAGCTGATATCATACAATTTTTGACAGTGTTGTTGAAGAAATGAACAGTATTGTTACTCACAGATAAAAACTTGAGAAGAATTGAGGAAATAGGAGAAAAATGAACTTGACATGTCCAAAATATATTTTAAGTTGCAAATTGGGAAGATTTTGCTTGAAAAATTGAAAAATCAAAATTTTAAGGATTTTTCTCTGAAAAATCTCCTACAAATGCGGAATCTTTAAAGAAATCCCTGGGCTACTTCGGCGAAGCGAAAAATCCCAGATTTAGGTAGAAATCCCTGAAGATGGCAACACTGCTTCCTGTTCAATTCTAATCCTTTCTTATTGTTCTTTCAATTTTTTAAGCGTATTCGCAAAAGCTACGAAGAGTTTTTCAACACGCTTAAAATCCTCGTACTTTACTCTTCTTCTGACCTAATTTCAAGTGCGATTCACTTGAATTTCTCTTCATGTCCAAGTTGCATTCATCACACCTCTCATCTGGTTGCAAATATGTTCACTTTTCTTCTCACAAGTTCATGTGACTTCACTTCTCTTCTACTATGATTTGATTCTTTTCATGTGCATTCACATTCGCTTTTCTTGGTGATTTCAATCTCATTCATCGTTTGTTTTACAAATTTCCTAGCGATCTCGCTTTTCTTGTCGTTGGCTTCATGACCTCGACGGTATTCCGATCTCGTCCCAAGTGGAATTTCTTCGCTCGAACGCCTTGACTTCGGCTGCGAAAATACGATCGATTTCTCAACGATTTGTTGGTGAGGCGTTGCAACGGCAACATCGCCGAAGTCGCGCCGCGGCAAACTATTAATACTGGCAAATGCACCATTGCCACATTAATTACGGGGCGTGCCATTGGCCATACGCAAGGTCAAGAACGAATGGCGAGGTACGCGGCGCGCTCGCGACGCCGTGCGAGTTTTTACACGCCGCTACGTGTCGTAGTGTGCGCGAGGTTAATTTTAGAAACTTTGTCGATATTGGTTTATGTTTTGGGTGATCTTAGATGTGGGAGTTTTTGTGGAGGGGGAGATGTGAGATGAGGTGAAAAAAATATTGTCGCAGAAGAATAAAATGACGGTTGGAAAGATGAATAATTGTAAAAAAAGATGTATAGGGAGATTTCTAACCCGAGGTTGTGTGGATAGCTGGATACTGAAGTATGAAGTTCGAATTGACGGAGTCGTAAAAAACAATTCATCAATGGATGTCGATGGCATACTCGGAAGAAATCAAGAAAAGCACTGGAAGCCTGGAAGATCGATACTTTTTTGCTAGCAAAATGCTAGTAAATTTCGTTCGCCAATTTGCTAAAAATTATTGTCTCAAAATCATAGCGAATTTTGTTCGGGAATATTTGCTAATTCGATGGTCAATCAGAAGCAGTTGCAGTTGGTTGAAACCTTCAAGCGATCACGACGCCTGGAACTGGAGAATCACAGAAAGAGAAGAATTTGGTCTTTCGATCAATAAATTTCATTATTTAAAAAAATTTTTACCATTGAAAAATCATTACAACTGGTACAACTGGCTTATAAAAAAATCGAGGAATGCGAAAAAAAAAATATTGGAAATACATGAAATTTTCAGCTTATTATCCATATTTGGATGATCACAATATTCCATCTCTCATGTACTGATTTCCAGTCCCAAAATACCGAAATATCCGCAGTAGATGTGGACAAGGTGAAGAAAAAATTATACAAAAATTACACCAATCGTAGATTACCGCATCTTCGTCTCGCGATCATCTTCGCATCAACGGTGGAATTTACACGTGCTCCTAATCGTAGCTCGTTTCGAGTAAAAAAGCCCAAGACGATGTCTCGATTACATCTTGACCCCTTGTACGTCTCCGTTGCTTCATTTGGAACACCTTTATGTATACGTCGAGGGTGAGCCGAGATGAAAAATGGTCTCGACCTAGCAAAAACAGCACAGCTTGGTTACCGCGTCTGGGACGATGATAAATACGACGCGATTACCGTTGCTTCGAACGTCTTCGTGGTCGAGATTTATGTGGGTACATCCCGAAGTGGAATTTTCGCTTTTTTCTAACCCAGCGCCGAATCGTTTAATCTTGGAGACGCGACGTTTATCCTAAGCACTGGCACACGGTCGCTTCGAGGCGATGCGACGAACTTAAACGGAGAAGTAAAAAAATCACCGATGTCGAGGGAGCTGAAACAAATACTACGCGCTTTTTGCCAAACCATAAATACGGATGGTCGCGTCGGGAAATAATTAAAGCGTAAAATCGATATACTCGTGTACACCTGCGAGCTCGTACGACAATCGGATAGCTACGAGTCCGCGAACGAAGCGATGACACACGGATAATACACGTAACATCCGCATTCGAGATACGCAGCCGAGAAATTCGCGTCAGGCGAAGAGCAAGAGGTACATACGAAACACCTCGGGTTAATGTTTTGTAAAAAGCGCGATTCTTCGTTAAAATTACAACTCGTCCGTGATACCCCGCCTCGTCTGCGCAAGTTGTTAATTGCTGTACCGTTACGGCATTGTCGAACTCGTCGGGTGCGCTTGAAAAAAACCGCTGATCTGTCGCAACGACTACTCCGAGTTTTAAAAACAACTCCGGTGCGCGATAGCGTCTTCGACGTGTCGACGCCGTACAACGTGCACCAAGGGGATGTAACGTCGTGTAGCAGCGTCGGCGGCGAGAGACGCGGTGACGCGGAAAAACGACGTTTCGAAGTAACGGCGGCGGCGCCGGTTGCATATGCGGAAATAACGCGAACTGTCAAAAAAAATTTCTCTTTTCGAGCGTCCTCGTTCTCGAGGGGTACGCGACAATTCAAGCTGTGACGGTAAATTTTCGCTTTAAATATTTAACCGCAAGGTGTGCGGGGGCGATGTGTCGACGGTTTTAACGAGCGTTTTCCGTTTTTCGTCGACGTCCTGTTTTCAAACGTGTGTACATGTGTGAGGGTTTCGCGTGTACGATAAGGAAACGCGAGTGGTTTCGTAATCGATTCGAGACTATCGGGAGGTTTCAATTAGTCGAAGGAAAAATGCGCGGGAGGTACGGGATGGAAACGGTAATGCGTTCTTTTCGTCCTAGATTTCGAGTAAACAATGGAAAAGAAAGGGAACAATGAAAGGTCGAAGTCGACGTTGTAAATGCAAGGTCCACAGGAGAGCATATGCTCGGAGTTGTAAATGCTGCGTTCAATTTTGGTGCCATGTAGTGGAATTGTTATCGATGTGTTGTTCTGTTGTCGTGTTGCACGAATGGGTTTTGTGATTGTTGTGATCATATGTGTGCTGTGAGATGAAGACAATGGTCGTGGCAACAAAATTAAGGAGAAATTTTACTCCTAAAAGTAGTAAATTCATACTGAGCCAGGAAGACCATGTTACTGATAAAGGGGAACATCCTAAAAAGAGGGAAGAATGTTCTTCACTGGCTTGAGTCATTAAATAACCGCCCTCAGGTAGAAGACGAGAAACCTCAGACAAATACCTGAAACCAATAGAGATGGCCATAGGAAATATGTTCAAAATATCTGAACTTCTAAACACCAATAACATCACTTTGTTACTCCAACAACTCTAACAATAACATGGACACGAAACACCGAGATGATCGCAATATGTGTCAACAACTCTACCATGGCTGTATTTATTGTTGAGGTTGTTGAGAGTTTTGTGGGTGTTGTTGTTGTTGCTGCTATTGTTAGTAGTGTAACTATTATTGTTATGTATGTTGTAACATCTTGAAGTGAGTCGTTGGTGTTGTTGACTTATAACTTGTTCAGGTTGTTGATCGTTATGTATTTGTAGTATTATTGTTGTCATTACTGTTGTTGATGAACGCATTGTTTGGGTTGTTGAGTATTGCTGCTGTTTTCATTGCTATTGTTCATGATGCTAGTGTTATTTTCATTATTACAAGTAATATTATGAATCCGGTTGTTGGTGTATTCGTAGTTTAGGTTGTTGTAACAGTTATTGTTGTCATCGTTATTGTTGATGGTGTTGTTCTCATTAGTTCCATATTCATTATCGTATCTTAAACACATTTAGTGGTGGATTATTTGGGGGGGAGGGGGAAGTTATTGATCATTGCTGTTGTTTTCATTATTAATATTATAATTTGGGTTGTTGGTGTACTCGTTGTTTAGGTTGTTGTAACGGTTATTGTTGTCATTGTTATTGTTGATGGTGTTGTTCTCATTAGTTCCATATTCATTATCATATCTTAAACACATTTAGTGGTGGATTATTTTTGGAGGGGGGGAGTTATTGATCATTGTTGTTGTTTTTATTATTAATTTTATAATTTGGGTTGTTGGTGTACTCGTTGTTTAGGTTGTTGTAACAGTTATTGTTGTCATTGCTACTATTAATGGTGCTGTTTTTATCATTTTAAATTTCATTATGATATCTTAAACACAATTATTGATGGATTCGTTCGGAGGGGGGGGGGTTGTTGATTATTGCGGTTGTTTTCGACTCGTTGCTATTGTTTGGTGCTAGAGTTATTTTCATGTATTGTTGTGTTATTGTTGTCATTATTGTTGTTAGACGAAATCTTGCTATTGTTATTGTTATATGTTATTTATATCTCGGTTGTAGTTGTCGGCAGATTTGTTGTCCCGTTGCTGGGAGTTGTTGAATCGAGTGGGGTTGTGGTGTGATAAGAGGTGTTCGGTTGAGTTGTTGTTGTTGTTTGTTGTTTTACTTTGGTAAAATCGTTGGTGAGATTTATTGTTACATTATTCGAGCGTTGTTGTTTTTAATTTCGTAGGATTTTCGATGTTTTTGTTTTCATTGCAACTATATGGATTTCTGGTCATTTTTTGTAACTACTTGGTTAAATTTCGAGAGTAATTTCTTCATTGGTGCGGATTCGGTTCTATTGCGCTTTTATATGTGTGCAAGCGGTAACTTCTACTTGTTTTCTGTAACAAAATTCCAAATTGTAGAAAAATCGCGCCTAGTTGAACCTTGGAAAAGGTTTGTTAATTATCTCCCCCTTCCCTTCTATCGCACACTTATATCTATGATTAAAATGAGGGGTACTCGCGGTGATTTTCTGATTTTTTGACGGATGTTAAGAATGGAAAAATTTCGTATGTAAAGAAGAATCAGCAGCTGAATGGTTGTAAGTGAAAACAACGTCAAAATATCTTTCTGCCTTCGTACGAAATCTCCTTCACGTGGTAACGTTGGTTCGAAGGGCATCGACGATACATTTTTTCGCACTTTTAACGCTTCCATTTGAGAACGCGTTTATCGGAGGAGAATATTAGAGAATTTAGAAAGACGAAATACGTCCGTAATGCGGGTTTATTTTTGGTAGTCGTAGTTGGTTAGTTCCGCTGGTGATTTTTTTTTCCTCCTCGCGTTACGCATTTATATCTCGGCCGAGAGGCGAGAGGCGTGAAGGTTGACGTCACGTCGAGATATTCGCCGGTTTTTTTTCGCCTTCGCCGTTATTTTTCCCGAGCATTGTCAATGCTCTGGCTTTTCGGTGAGACGGTGACGTTTTTTCGTACGCGTTGTCGACGATTTGAAATGCGCGTTTACGACTTACGAGTGAAATACGTAGTTCGAAATGGTATTGCTTGGGTTTTGTGGGCGATGGTTTTTTTTGTTTTCGTGTGATAGTCGACGTCGTTAGTGCGGTGTAAGACGTGTAAGCTATTAGCGACGGATATGCGGCCGATGGCTTTCCTATCGAGTACGCAAGGTCGTTTGGTCGGAATACGTGTCATTGACATTTGAATACGATGGGTTGATGGGTGGACCTGATGAGGAAGTTTTGGTGACAATTGACGAGCGATCGGATCCCTCGAGGGAGTGGAATGGTATTCGCGGAGAAATGCTTCGATGGAAAGTTTCACGTATGAATTTTCTCCTCTCCTCGTGGTAATTCGCGCTGGAATCGGGATATCGTATGCGATGCGTTTTTTTCCGTATCTTCGCGTTATAAATATAACATGTACTTTGTACGAGAGTATATCGAGTAGATATGGCGAACGAGCGTCGAACGCGCATTCACACACACGTAATTGAACCGCGTTCTCGAAAACTATTTGGTAAACGTGAATAAGAGAAATCCCATTCATAAGTCGTTGAATGGAGTTTACGATAAGCATGAGAAATTTCATTATCTATTCTGCGTTGGTATTCGCGCTAAAAAGAATGCCTTACGCGTGAAATACGCTCGAACTTTGCCTCGTTTTATTTTTATTTTTTTTTTTTTCATATTTGTCGGCGTTTCTTTCGAAACACTAAGTATTTTTTATTCGTGTTGCAGGTACGTGAATCGAAGATGGTGGTTTTACGAGTGGAGTAATTTTAAACGTCCTTGGGATAGATCACACGGTAATTTTTATCTTAAGGGTAATGAAGCGCGCAGTTCGCTGATTTAGTTCCTGATAACGGAGCAATTCGCCGGTTCAAGTTCAGATACTGGTATGGTACGTGATGACTGACGAGGATTCGATGTACGAGGGTGTGGGCGTTTGGCTCGAGCCGATGTGGAGGAGTAGTTCTTGCGGTGAATTCGATGTATGGAATTTTATCGGGAGTTTTACGGAATTTGAATGAAATGTGTCGAGCATTTTTACG
The DNA here is from genome assembly GCA_003261595.1 of Maconellicoccus hirsutus. Classification (NCBI taxonomy): domain Eukaryota; kingdom Metazoa; phylum Arthropoda; class Insecta; order Hemiptera; family Pseudococcidae; genus Maconellicoccus; species Maconellicoccus hirsutus. The sequence continues at coordinate 16,337 of QBDW01001581.1, forward strand.
CTGGAGTTTCCTTCCGGTATTTGGAAGCGTTGTGAGAAAGGAGATGAAGGGGAGAGGGAGCAGGCGATATTTGATCAAATGTGAATACATTTTGATCCTGGAAATAGGTATTTTTTATTCAAAAAAAAGAAAAGCTGTGTTTGAAACGGTACTCATATCATCATCTGGATGCTTTCGTACGTAGCCGAATGACGTCATCATTCGCAATAGCGATAAACGTGCTTTTTTGTCAAATCAGTTACGTCTTCGGTTGAAAGGTCAAAAGATGACGTCATTGTTTGTGGTCCCATAGTATTTATTTTTTTTCAAGAATCATTCATCCGTTTTAAAAAGAAATATGCGCAGTGAAATGAGTTTCAAAAATTGAAAAATTCTAAAAATTTTTCAAGTAATAAATTTAAATTGGGTTGAATTGAAGACGGCGTCATCGTCATCGCTAACATTTGTAAAATATTGACATAAATCAATCAATACATAGTCAATAATCACATTTCGACGTTTTTCCATTAAGCAATTTTTTTTTCAATTTTTACATGTTGTTCTTAATTCTGTTGAAATTTTCGACGTCGGTGAATTTATCAAACCAAACGAAAAACCAAGATTATTAATTTGAAAAATATTAAATTTTTATCGTTTTCTCAAAAAGTAATTGATAACTATGGATTCTCGAATTCGCGGAAAATTCTTCGTATATTCGTCGGAAATTTCCGTTGAGTGAATTTCCGAGAATTTTTCATTCATGCAGTTTTTTATTATTGAAAAATGACACTTTCGGAGTTTCAATTTACTAATACTCCTTCGCGTTTTATATGACATCCTCCCTTCCTCTTCTGTCCTTTGTGGTGTAATTTTCCGAGGAATATGCTTTTCGTATGTTGACTCTTTTCCAAACTACGTCATTAAAATTAAATTGGCGATATTTATCGAAAATTAGTATAAATTTAGGCAAAATTTTGGAAATTTTTTAAACGATGGGGGATATGTACTTTAAATTATTAGTTGTGTCAAACTGACCAGTGACGTCGTGAGTTAGATTGTATTGTGAATTGATGACGTCACCGTTGTTTAAAGAGGGCTTTTGTAGTTGAAAGATTAAAAGATGGCGGAATCTAAACGAATTCGTTGTAAAAAGTTCTTCATTGGTTTTCATGTAGATTGATGACGTCACGAATTCTTCAGCGAAAATTTTTTACTCCCTGAAGAAAAGTTGAAAACTGAATGAACTTGAGTAGTAACGTCTCAACGGGAAACGGGAAATTTAACTAAAAAATGGAATTCGCGAATGTTAACATGTCCTTTAAAAAGGGGTCGAAGATTGAATGAATGAAGGCGATGAAACTTGAACCTGTGGGTGAATATTGTTGTTAGTGTATTCGTAAGGATTAATTTTTTAAGTGTTTTTTTGGCAATTTTTTCGCGTTTTTTTTTACCGTTTCTCGAGTATTTTTCATTACTCTTAGTTTTTTTTCGACTATACGACGATATCGGGTCAATGACCTATTTTCTAATGACCGAAGTAGAACGATGTGAGCATTATCAAATGAGCTGGTGAACGATAGCGTTTAAATATGTTTTGAAATTACGTGTAAATTTCTTACTTCAACCTTGAATGGGTATTTTTGGTTATTTCTTGGATATGTTTTCTTCCGTAATGAATTTACGAGGAAACTAAGTCAATTTTTCATTTAATTTTTAAAGAAAATTACACACTCTTTGGGACACATACGAAACCACTCGAATATAATGTAGAATTCGCCTTCAACGAACGTGAAACACGACCCGTATAAAGAACTCGACGAATCTTTCAGCTCATCAATTCGACATTTCGAATTACAATAATTATATCGCTAACGACGACGACAAGAAAGCATCCGAGAGACGACGAAATAAAAAAAAAAAACGCTGATTAAAAAGTAATCGCAGCACCGTAAATTGAATTTGGTTCGCGTTACAAGACTCGTCGACGGTGCGGACGCAAAGTAGAGGGAGCGTCGTGCCGTCGTCGTCGGTCTTCGTAATGAAAAATATACGGTACACGGAGTACGCGACGACGAAGGAGCCAAGAGAGGACGCGGACGTCGACGATGAGACCTAAGCTTATTTAGAAAGCCACGTTGCGAACATAATTGGCGACCCTAATTGCTGTCAAATGGGATCGCTGCGGCGACGACGACGGGTTTCCGCCTTGTTCGTCGTAAAAAAGACCAAGTTGGAAAAAATCGATGCGAAGATATTTCGAGCGAAGCTTCCATGTTCGAATTTTTTGTATTCCTTTCACTTTTTTTTGTGCCGCTGGTCTCTGTGGGTATTGGGAGACGGTGGCGGCGGATCAACGCCTCGGCGCGCCGACAAATAAGCGGCTGCGTGTGATGGTTATCTTGGCGAAGCACCGAGCGACGAAATTTGCAAATGAACGTCTTTATGCAAAGTAACCCCGGCGTCGATTTGCATACGACACGGTGATCTTTAGCCGTTGTGTATATACCTCTGTCTTGTACTTAGGAAAAGAATTAAAATACTGATTGCGCGAGATACGATTGATTCGGTTCATCATTTTCATAATTTAGCCATAAACAGCGACGGTGGCGATATGCCACCTGTGCATGGTCAATAAAAACGAGAGGTATGGCAGCATGCCAATGTAATTTACATAAGCAGACGCTCCAGATATTGAGGCGAATCGATAGTGGATTTTTTTTCATATTTCGATCGTTAAGCGATGCTCGAGGTCGTGATTTTTCACCGCATTGTTTCTCGATTTCGTCGCTGCGACACCGAAGCGCCGATTTCCTTATGAAATTTTTTCATCGGGAGATCTACACGATGCGGTGAAACGAAAAGAGCAGGTGGGTTCGCGACGAGGTTTGGTTATCGGTATGAAGTTTTAGGGTGTTCGTAATGACAATGTAGACGAGGTTCAAGATCCTCTTCAAGGTCGGGTTTCTTTCAACGGTGGCTCGCCGGTGTATCAAAGGTGCAACGGCGGTGGAGTGGAAAGGAGTCGAGTTTCGGGTGTTGGGAAATTTACATTTGCTTGTGATTATTTCTTTCGACGTGTATAGATGAGTTGAGAATTCCCTCGGTCGATGTGTGGTTGTGCGTGGGATGGAGAAAATCTAACAAAAATTTTTTATTTAATGATTTAAGTTCGTGATTTCTCCGAAAATCAACCTTCGATGTCAAAAATCGCGGTCTTGGTAAAATTTCATGACCTCGGTTAGTTAAATAAACAAAGAAATAAAATAAATGAACTCTTGAATTTACTCGGGAAATTTCGATTATTCGGGAATTAGTGAAGTTTGAGATATTGCGAAGAAAGAACATGTAAATTCTCTATGAATCGTAAATGTTCGTACTGTGATGATTAGAAGAAGCGAGGCTAAATGAAACGCAAGTAACGAAATGTTTTGTTTCCGTTATCTTTTTGAAGTTATTAAAATAAACAAGCGCGTCATTGGTTTGACACTTGAAATAGGCGGAGCTAAACGAAGCGTGGTAACGAAGTACACCATTTTCGTTACGTTTGGGCGGAGCGATTACGAATAAACAAACGCGTCATTGGTTTGACATTTGGAATAGGCGGAGCTAAACGAAGCGTGGTAACGAAGTACTCCATTTTCGTTACGTTTGGGCGGAGCGATTACGAATAAACAAACGCGTCATTGGTTTGACATTTGGAATGGGCGGAGCTAAACGAAGCGTGGTAACGAAGTACTCCATTTTCGTTACATTTGGGCGGAGCGATTACGAGTAAACAAACGCGTCATTGGTTTGACACTTGAAATAGGCGGAGCTAAACGAAGCGTAGTAACGAAGTACTCCATTTTCATTACGTTTGAAATTTGAAATGGACGAAGCTAAACAAAACGATTCAACAATATTATTCTTATTTATTACTTTCGAATTAAAATATCGAAACTTGACGACGATTATTTCAAAATGATGTTCATATTGGAAAATTTTTCCACAAGAATTATCAGCCATCGCATCGAGCATCAGACATCATTTGGAATTTACACCGACAAAATACGAAATTATGATCGATATTTCGTAAACGAATGCAGTTCACGTACGCCTGATTTCAGTACAGTCGTGCACCACACACGCGACGAAATCTTTTAAAATTAACTTCCCGTCTAGATTTACGATAACTCGCAACCGTAATAATTTTCCGACAGCAGCGTTTTATCCTCATTACGACGAATTCGCCGGCTGGAATAATACGCCGGAAAATTTACGCGACGGAGGAGGAAAACAGCAAGGAAAACTCGATACGGTAAAAAGACGACGACGTCGTGTACGTAGGAGGAGGAGGAAAAAAGCCCGAGAAAAATATACAACCGGAGAACGCGTTAAAAAGAAAGTTCGTTGATTCTTTATAAAACACGAAATACCACCGTTACCTAGTTTCTTGCGTCGCTGCTCCGGTGCGCTCCGCCGATCCGCTGCTTCATCGTTGCCTCCATCATTTATGTTCGCATTCATTCACAACGCGTTTAATTTCTCGCCTTCGTTTTTTTTCCACCGTTCTAGCGCCAATTATACGAGATAATGCTTCGCGTGCTGCATCGCCGACAAATAGCTTGGCCATTGAGGGCAATTTTAAGCGACGATCGTACTCCGATGAAGATCGCAATAGGTGAAATAAATTCCATATCGGATAAACCTCCGATGACCTTTTAATTCGGCGAAGTACACATTTTCGAACACGTCATTAACATAGATATTTCGACCGGGTGAATTCTCGGAGATTTATTGTTTCCGTTGGAGTCGCCGCGCCGCCGCGAAGACAACAGTACGACTTCACAAAGAAACCTCCAACAGGTTAAACCGAATGTAAAACAACATTCCCATGAATCCTGTATACGTCGGCCTATAACCTCTTCCAGGCTTCGAGAATCGCGCTCAACGTCGACGACAGTCTCCGCTCGTCCCCCGCATTCGTGTCGTGTTTCTCGATACGATAATTTTTATTCTCTCGCCATTTTTTTTTCTACCTTTCGTTTCGTAACGCCGGCGCGAAAAAAATTCGATTCCGAATGACGCGCGATTTAATGTGAAAACGACCTTGGTAAATTCGCCGACGAATTTTATATAGCCGCGTTACACGGATGGGAAATTACTCCTTCGTAATTAACCAGAAAGAAAGAGAAGCGTAAAATTATGCTGAAACGAAATTTTCTTCTGTATGTGAAACTCGCAATGACGTTGAATGCTATAAGAGTCGGAAAGCGCGGTAGCTCGACGTTTTAATTAATGGAATTTTCGAAAAATTAACTCCGACGACATTTTTTACCGGTGATTCTTTTTTTCTAGAATTTTTCCCACTCGCAGGAACTCGTTCTTTGTTTCATCTACAAATCGTGTACGAAATTCCTCTCGCCTGAGTTCAATTTTATCGCAGTTTTGTTAAATACCGTTAAATCGCTATAAATTACCGTAATTCTTGGAGAAATTATAGCAAACGATTCGTACTTTAATTGATGACCAAATGCACTCTAAATTTCTTACGTTTTTACCGGTAAATTTCTGGTAATCACCCAATTTTTTAATAACATGGTAATTACTAATGGTTAATTTCTATTTTTTTTAGATTTTATGTAACTATGATTCGTCATATTGCGGTAATTCCCGGTAATTACGTGAGGGTTTCTGGGTTTCATTAGAAAATCACCGAGAGCTTGTTACGTATCGGTAACAATCCGTAATTACTTTCGTGTATGCTTATTTTAATCGGTAAATTACCAGTAATTACCGGTAATTTGGTAATTACCTATTAATAATGTCGAATTCATTTGTTATTTAATGGAAAACTGGAAACAATTACTTATATCTAGCTTGTTATAATGTTTGTAATAACGGGTAATTACTTGAAATGTTTTGTATTTACAGGTAAATTACCAGTAATTACTTGAATTTGGTATTTCGCTGGTATTTACCAAGAAGTGATTTCAAATTTTTTAGATTTTTACTGGTAATTTACAAGTAATTACCTGTAATCGATTTGTTACGGACTGGTAATTACCTGTTTATAACTCGTTGTTTACCGGTAAATTACCAGTAATTACTTGAATTTTGTAATTTGCTGGTATTTACCAAGAACCGATTCCAAATTTTCATGATTCTTACTGGTAAGTTACAAATAATTACCTGTAGTCGATTTGTTATGTACTGGTAATTACCCGTTCATGACTCATTATTCACCAGTAAATTACCAGTAATTACTGGAATTTTACAATACACTAGTATTTACCTAGAAGCGATTTCAAATTTTTTAGATTTTTACTGGTAAGTTACTAGTAATTATTACCGGTAATCGATTTGTTACGGACTGGTAATTTCCTGTTCATAACTCGTTGTTTACCGGTAAATTACCAGTAATTACTTAAATTTTGTAATTTGCTGGTATTTACCAAGAATTGACTTCAAATTTTCAAGATTCTGACTTGTAAATTGCAAATAATTACCTGAAATCGATTTGTTACGTACACGTAATTACCTGCATATGACTCGTTATTTACAAGTAAATTACCAGTAATTGATCTCAAGCTACTGAAAATCATTCGTTGTATAACCGTAACCTGCCAATTATGTATTACCGCGGTAATTTACCATAACTGACGAATGATTTTCTACGAATAATCAAACGATGATTTACCCTAATTCACCTTGACGTACTAGTATCTTTAAATAGAAGTAGGTTACGACGATTTTCTTTCTATTTTCCGCAAATATATTTATTTTTAGGTAATTACCCTTTTTTCGCGCTAAGACGAATTCAATTTTTAATCGCGATGAAACGTTCATTCTTCGAAATTGTCAAATATGGAATTTACACTTTAATTCTATGATTCCGTACTGACGGTGTTCAGCTTCAGCCTCTAAGTCGTCATGATGACGCTGAAAAAAAAAAAAAAAACAGAATTACGCCATTTTGTGTACATCGAACTCGATTATTCTATCGAACGAGAATATTAACCGATTTATACAGACGTTAAATCGAGGTTTCCATTTCGTTTATAATATTTATATATTTAATACGCGTGCTCGTGTAATTAACCTTGAAAATGGTGCATAGACGAAACTAGTTTTAAAAATTATCCAAACTGGTTGATGATTTTGTGTGCGGCGGCGTGAACTCTTAATGCGTGCGTATATCGTAAACTTGCCCAGGCGGTGGTGGCCGATCGTATGACTCGTACGTAATGAGAAGCCATCGTCGTATTGTGCCGACAACGAAGCCGAGGACAGTATACTTTGTCGTATTTGCGCAGCCGAATCGAGCCGTAAAATATGTAAATTTACATCGCGTTGGTCTTTTTGAAGTTCTTCGTTATAGATGCAGATGGTCAGAATTGCTGATGTAAAACTACCCCGCCCCCTTCTGCGTACGCTTCAATCAGCAAATCTGTATAGTATGATCGACGAGTAGGTGGAAAAGGATTTAAACGGTGTCGTTTTTCTTTCTCTCGGTGACTCTCTAAGAACATAAGAACGTGGAAATTTTTTACACAGTTAAACGCGACGTCGAAAAGAAATGCGAAGGGTAAAAGAGGTAAAACATCTTACGACCCGAAGCTGTCTTGTGACAAATGTCAGGTGAACTTTTCGTTTTGTTCGAGGAAAGTTTCTTTGTTTAATTTTCAACTCGTGTTTTATTCTCGTTACCCATTTTTCGGAGCAGAGAAATAACGACGTCGTCGTGTTTGGAAAAGTGAGAAAGAGAGGTACGAAGAGAGCGTAAAAAAAAAGAGGGTGAAAAAGTTTATCGAGTCGGATGAAGTAGCGTCGTGTGTCTCGGTTACACGTCGCGTTCTCTTTCTCCGTCGTCGTTCGCATTTTCGTCTCCGTCTCTCTCTCGGTTTTTACTGATATTTCGTCGTTCGGCACGATACACAGTGGAAAGTTATAATAGCGTGGATGGCGAAAAAAAAAAAAAAAAAAAAGAAAAAAAGAAGCGAACCAGAAGCGCGTCGTGAAGCGACGATGCCAGTTCTCAAGCGGACTGCCTGCGCTAACGGTGAAAGTAGACTGAAAAGTAGGATTAATATAGACGACACGACGCGGCGACGGAGGTTTATTCCGCGGGCTCGCAAGTATCAGGTATTTTATGGTTGTGGTGTAATACCGTCGAGCGAGCAGCGAGTAAAAGCAACGGTATAATTGTTACTTGGTCGCCAACTATACGAGTTCTCTTTCTGTCTTTATTTTATACGTGTTTCGCGCGGCGTTTTTATAAGAGAGAGAGAGGAAAAAAACACGGGATTTGCCATCTTTGGTCGGACGTGTATATGTGTACACACGCGTACGTGATATCGCGTTCGTATTACGATGGCGCGCGGTATGTCTTCGAGAATGCTATATGGTACGTGTAAGGGGTACATGTCGTATGTGCACACGTGTACCAATCGTCGACGGTGTAGTTGTTAACGTTGGAATGATATCGGGAGGGTTGGATGGGATTGTTCTTTTGACTTATGGCCGGTCTCGTAGAAGAAATATATCTTTTTGTTATTTCCATCTAGCTAGCGGGGTATTTCCTTTTTGCGTTCTCGAGTTTCGTTCGCGAACGCGACGATGAAGTTTCGCGGTGGCGAGAATCGCGTGTAAATCTTTTTTTAGTCATCATCCGCAGTATGCTGTGGTGATTCGTGGTCGTGTCACGAAGATGTTCTCGAAATACAGTTTTTAAGGAATGTAATATAGCAGGGAGCTCGTAATTTACACGAGGTACGATAATTTACCTAGGTAAGGTGCGGTATCACGATGAATTACCCGTAACAGGATGTTCCCTGGATTACTAACAATTACTAGTAAAACCCTAGATTACCCGTAATCGCTGATTTTCCCGTAAATTACCTGTAATTACTGGTTTTACGGTAAATTACCCACCATTACTAATTTTATCGTAAAATACCCGTAATTACTGCTTATACCGTAAATTGCCTGTAATTACCGATTTTACAGTAAATTACCACGATTACTAATTTTATCATAAAATACCTGTAATCACTGGTTTTACGGTAAATTACCTGAATTTACATGTAATACGGTAAATCACCTGAAATTACATGTTAAACGGTAAATTACCTGTAATTACTGATTTTACGGTAAATTACCCACCATTACTAATTTTATCGTAAAATACCCGTAATTATGGCTTTTACCGTAAATTACCTGCAATTACATGTAATACGGTAAATCACCTAAATTACACGTAAAACGGTAAATTACCTGTAATTACTGATTTTACGGTAAATTACCCACCATTACTAATTTTATCGTAAAATACCCGTAATTACTGCTTTAACCGTAAATTACCTGCAATTACATGTAAAACGATAAATTACCTGTAATTACTGATTTTACGGTAAATTACCCACCATTACTAATTTTATCGTAAAATACCCGTAATTACGGCTTTTACCGTAAATTACCTGCAATTACATGTAATACGGTAAATCACCTAAATTACAAGTAAAACGGTAAATTACCTGTAATTATTGATTTTACGGTAAATTACCCACCATTACTAATTTTATCGTAAAATACCCGTGATTACGGCTTTTACCGTAAATTACCTGCAATTACATGTAATACGGTAAATCACCTAAATTACACGTAAAACGGTAAATTACCTGTAATTACTGATTTTACGGTAAATTACCCACCATTACTAATTTTATCGTAAAATACCCGTAATTACTGCTTTAACCGTAAATTACCTGCAATTACATGTAATACGGTAAATTACATGTAATTACATGAAATGCGGTAAATTACCCGTAATTATCAATTTTAGAATAAATTACTTGACAACTTGGTATGATACCGTGTAAATTACTGGTAATTCACTGTGATGCCATAATGTATGTGAACCATTGGTGATACGGTAATTCATCTGTGATTTACAATAATATTACTCGTGATTTTCGCATAACCCGTTGATTATTTTTTGAAAATTCAGTCGTTGGAAAATTGCAAAACGACCTTCGCAAAAAAAACACCTTTGTATTGGTTGATTTATTTGTTTTTTTTTCTTTTTTCCCCAAAATTTCACTAAGACGTAAAAATTGGTCGGCGTGTGGGTACCTGGGTACAACAATGGGCGAATTATTCGAAGCATCCAATGTACCGTATTTCTTTACCAAATACGTTAATCCGAAGGTTATTTGTTTTTTCCTCTTTTTCACTCTTTCGTTCGAATTTAACGCAGTCGAGTGAAATGTACCGTCCAAAAAAAAAGGGTAAAAAAAAAATAGAAAAACAACATGGTGGAAAATTTGCCAGAATCTTCGGTTGTTCGTTTTCCTTTCCTTTTTTTTTTTCGTCCGCGTGCCAAATCTCGGCGCGCATCTGCGTATAATCCGAAGCTGGAAATTCGCAATTACTATAGGCTTTTGCGTATCGTAACTCGGTTACCTTTGTGTGTGAGATGGGAGCGCAAAAGGACGACGGTAATTTTTCTTTTCGTCGTGCCCCAAAGTTCACGCCGTCATGGTCGCGTTTATCTTTTTTTCGGTCATTTGGTTCGGGTTCGACGAGACTAATTGGAAATTTAATTGGAAAATTGAGTCGAAACGAGGAGCTGGTTTTTTTTTTGGTAATACGACACGCTGAAGGAAAAAAATTGCTAAGCGATCTTAGAAATTTTTTCCGCTCAAGCGGAAGACCCGAGGAAATCCTCGTGGGGGGTGTAGTCTTCACGAGGTTCATGGTTTGACCTAGATTTTTTTTATTCGTTTCGTCGAATAAATTATCCGCGTTGATAGCGACGAAAAGTTTACGATTTCAATTTCAGACATCGGGATTTTTTTTTGACAGCTCGAACAACGAGAAAAGGTCGTCGAGAAAAATAACCGAGAGATTGAAGTTTTAAATAAAATCTCATTATCGGTAGCGTATTTTTCTTTTTCGCAAGAGCCAAGAGGAAAATGAAAAGTATGATGAAATCGAAACCTTTTTTTGGAAATTGGAAAAATCTCCCGAAATTATTTTAATTTTTAAACGTGTTATTTTTCCCTGGTAGAGTTCATATTTTACAGTACGTCTTGTTTTTTTTTTTTTTTAAATTCGATTCTCTTTTTTTTTCATTTCACGCAGCGATTCGAAGGCGCGAAGGTTTTCATAGCGGTTTTCGGACGGTTTATGTGCGTTTTTTATGACGGCGCGATACCGGTTTTTACGAGTCTTATACCAAGTACGCCGCAACGTTAGTATCGCGTTTCAGGGTGTTATTAAAATGGTAATGAAATGAAAAAAAATACGCGTAATTTGTGGGCGACAATGGAGCTGCGTGCCGCGCGTGAGGATGTTCTAGTTACATATGTACGATTAATTTATTAGTCTGGTCGGATTAGCGGATTTGTTCGAGTGAATGATACGTCGACGTGGTGCCGGAGACGATGCGCCGGTGGAGAAGGATTTTCTAAATGAAAAAGAAGTGTTTATGTAAAATTATCCGTTGGTTTGGGTTATACTCGTACGAGAATAACGGATAATTAAATTCATATTTGCTTTCAAACTGACGACAATTTATTCGCGAAGTTGTGTAGTTTGAGGTTATTCCATTGGAAATACGTTGAATCGAGAATTACGTTGTAAATTACGTGGTAAAATACGGCAAATTACCAGAGGTGATTTAAGAAGTTTATAATTACTGTGAATTTCAGTCGTAGATTTCTGCTAATTTCTGTAAAAATGCGTACTTATCAATAATTACGTCGATTTCCTGCATAATCACTGGTAATTACTTAAATTTACTGCGTAATAACCGATATTTACATCATGTAATGTGTAATTACCAGTAATTACCGCGTTTTTCAATCGTAAATATCAATGTAACTGTTAACGACTGTTACAATTTTTATTAATAATTACCTTCTATTACCGTAATTTACCTCAAGGTCGAGGGTAATTACGGTGATTTACCAGATGCAATTTCATCTAATTTTGATAATTCACTATAATACGAGTATGTAGTTGTTTGTGATTGAAGTGAGTCTCGGTCAAACGATTGTACTTACGGTAATTTACCGAAATTCGTAAATTGGTATCGGTAAATACTGGAAATTATTGGTAATTTACAGCACGCAGCCGTCTTGAGGCGTCGGTAATCATTATAAATTAGCGAAAATTACGAGTAATTACGGCAATTAAGCTTCGGGGATTATCATTCGTCGGTATTAAGGTTAAATCGCGCGTACGTGCGCAGAAGGGGCGCCCGTTGAATGGTATTTAATTCACCCTCCTTATTTCACGACTCTCGACGTTAACCTCATTCAACTTCCCAATTCTTTTTTCTTTTTTTTTTTTGTCATCCGATCAAGCGAACCGAATTGGAACCCTGTTGCGCGCCGTCCACTTGCGTAGCTCGCGGCGGCACCTGTAAATTTCCCCGATAATCGCGGCGATAATTCAACGGCGAAGCGAAACCAGCGCAAGGAGGGCGAGGGGGGGAGGGACGCGAATACGATAAATCGAACGCGCGTCACCTGGTTTCATAACGGTATAGTTCGATCGTTTTGGAATTTACTTCTCGCCCCCTGTTCGCCGCTTCGTTTTCATATTGGTTGTACGAAAAGAGGACGTCGAAGTGACGACGCGAGAAAAATCAACGTCGCCGCAGAGGAGGACAGCGTGAGCAGGGGCGGTGGGGGGAGGGATGGAGGCGAAATGCGTTGCATCGTCGGCTCGCGGCGACGCCGGGTGGCGCGTAATTGCAAAACGGATACGGCGTCGGGGCGCGGGGCTTTTTGTAGAGAGGTGAATTTTAAATTGGCGCGTAATCTTCTATAAATACAAAACGTGCGGTTGTCCCGCTGCGTTTTCACGTCGTCGCGTAATCAAAATACAAACAAAAAGCGTTGCGTGATGAACGATGTTGACGTTCTTTCTCTGTTTGTGTTTCTCTCTCTCTCTCTTGTTCTCGAAACGATAACGAACCGCGATGTCGCTTTTTTTTTTCGTTTTTACGAAAACACGATGACGGCGGAGACGATGAATGGCGATGGACGACGGAAAGTACTCGCAGCGAATTCCCAACTTTTTAGCTCGGTCTAACAAATAATTAAATTATTGCCAAGGTCCAAGGTGAGGTTTACTAGTAGCGTATACGTGTACCCAAGGCTAATCTCGTTTTATCGCTTTATTCACCTTTGCCGAACGTATCTTTCGGTGTTATCGACGCGGACGCGGCTTGTCTGTGTTGGACGTTGGTGGGCGTCGGCAGCGACGACGTTTACGATATCGATAGGGATTTTTTTTGGGGGCATCGGAACGACGGAATACGAGATGCGGAAGATGCGAAAAAAAGTATAGGGTTGGAAAGCGTGTACACGAGGATTATGGTCGGAAATGGTTTCGGACGTGTTGGCGAACGCGACGCGGGGAGGGGGGGTTTGAAACGAAAACTTGTCGAAAAAGTGACAAATCAACACCCTCGTTAATCCATTACACTTGGAGAGGATTTCTCGGTTGACGTTTGTGCGCGCGAGGCGCGGCGAAGAGAGGTCGGACGTTAAATCAATGAAGCGTCTAGAATTCGGCGTTATATATACGTGGTTCGATGCTCGTTCTAAATAACGATATCCGTCCTCGTCGCCCGGTGTCGTGAGGCACGGCGTGGTATTGTGTGGCGAAGGTGGGTGTCGCGAGGAGTAGCGGTAATTTTTCGTTCGCGTTATCGAGCAATTCGTACGATACGGTAATGAGGTTATCGGCGAGCGCTTTTTCTTTCGTATCCCTTCGGTATCGCCTTTTTGTGATACGGGTTTCACGAGTTTACCATTTTCGGCGGACGTCGTCGTGGCCGCGGCCGCCGATAATCGGCGTGGGTTCGTGCTTAAGATGCTGATTGCCGATAACGACGATGCACGCGAAGTTTACGGCCGAAGCGAGCTGGATGTCGTGTTGGGGTTTCGAGATGGGTGAAAACTAGAGCGAAGAAGTCGTTGCGTTTATGGGGAGGGGGGGAATTGATAAAAATATCGGGGTTTTCGTCAAACATTTTCTGTTGTAGGAGTAATTTGTACAAGAATCCGTGATTTTGTATTTTTGAGCGTATATGTGTATTATTGCCCTCCGCATTCCGATCTTCTTCCTCTACAAAATGAGTATCCTTCGAGGGTGTCTCTTGAAGTTATGAATTGGCCTGTTTGAATTTGACAGCAGATCAAGTTTTAGGTAAAACACTCAAGTTTCCTGAAAAAATTCTCATAATTTATCGAAAAGTGAACTTGAACAGCTGAATTTTGGTTTTGGAAGTTTTTTGATTTCTTCCTCTTTCTAAATATCTGAATTTCGTCAAAATACAAAATCAACACTTACGACGGTTCCCTTGTTAGTTCCTTTAAAATGAAAAATTTTACGGTTAATATTTTGACCAAGGGATGGAAAATGTCATTCGAGCGTGGAAGTGGAAAAAAACGAAAATTTTCTCTGGGTCCCAGGCTGGGCGTCATTTCGAGGTAACCTCATATATGTATTGGAGCGCGACGCGCATCAGCTACCACGAGCGACCCGCGGTACAAACACCGTAGCGCTCGTCTTTGTTAAAATTCAAAAAAACTCGTTTTTTCCCCATAAGACGCGTGTATTATTTTTCCTTTTATCTCGCAAGATTGAAACTCTAAGAAATTCCGCCAGAGTTCAGCTACTTCGCATGGAATGGTCAATTGAATATTTTCATTTTTGTTTTTTTTTTTTAATTTTATGAAAAAGCGAAAAATGCAAGTATTCTTGAATATCAATTTTTTTTCGTTATTTTTACATGCTTTACTTTTACATAAAACTAAAAAAAATAGTAACAAAAATAGATAATTTTATTTCTTGGATTTTCATTTTTTTTTAGTTTGCTTTCTTTTCAAACTACCTCTTATTTAAATCGTCAAATTAGAAACTGATACACACAAAATATAAAAATAAAAAAAACGCAAAAATTTTAATTTTTTTATTTATTTATTTTTTTGTTAATTTAAAAAAAGTTTAAAAAATCAAGTTATAACACTAAATTTGTATAAATTATTTTTTACTTTTTTATAAAATTGAATTTGAAAAAATTAAAAAATATAAAAAATTTTACCAATTATTAATATCGTCAAATTAAAAACTGATACAAAAAATAAAAATAAAAAAAACGCAAAAATTTTTATTTTTTATTTTTTTTATTTTTTTTTAAT
>QBDW01001584.1:0-75332 GCA_003261595.1 Maconellicoccus hirsutus
TTTTTGATTTTAAATAATAAATAAAAATTGTATAAATTATAAAAAAAAATTAAACAATTTTAAAAATTCAATTTAATTTGATGTCCTTAAAAAGGTTAGTTAAGTCATTTTATTTTATTTTTTTCGCAATTTTGTGATTTTAAATAACAAATAAAAAATATTCTGTCACAGATCTCCCCTCTTCCCCTCTCTTTCTATGTCAAATACGTACCTAACTACCTACATAGCTTTCAAATGTGTTTTTGTTATATAATTTGACCAAATCATCGGTTTGAAAATTTTCAATAAAAAAGTGAATAAAAAAAGGCACATCGAGGAAAATAATTATATTAAAAATATACAATCAGTATATCAACTTTTACATAGAGGAAAACAAACTACGATATATTTTTCACGTAAAAATAAAACATATAAACCATAATTCTACTTAAAACCTTAAAATCGTTTATAGGTACAAATTCATAAAGTAAT
Organism: Maconellicoccus hirsutus; assembly: GCA_003261595.1. Taxonomy (NCBI): domain Eukaryota; kingdom Metazoa; phylum Arthropoda; class Insecta; order Hemiptera; family Pseudococcidae; genus Maconellicoccus; species Maconellicoccus hirsutus. Next base: position 472 of record QBDW01001584.1, read on the forward strand.
ATAAATTCTACGAATATTCGTACATAATTAAAACAAATAAAAAAAAAACCAATATATAAAATTGATCAATACATCAGAATAAACCATTCCATAATTTAGGAAAACTTATAATATAATAGACGGCTGACAAACGAGTTCATTTTTAAGTACGTTCAGAAAAATTACAAACCGAAATAAATGAAAAAAAGAATATCACTTCGATAACAATTTGTACTCGCGATTTACCGAAACCCGGAGAATAATTGGTAAACATCCCTGAGTAAAACTACGATTTCAAGAAGTACTCGCAATATCACAGATCCATTAAGAAAAACCCTCATCTAGAAAATTATAATTTCAACTCAGTATTCTTTACTCCAATTATTAATCGTTTCGGTCGTGAAAAAAACAAACGACTAGAACCGAAACGTAAAAACTTCAAATGTCAACCTTCTTTTGAAAGAAAAAGTGCTTCTACGTGTATCATCGCCACGTATATACAAGAAAAACAAACAATCCAATCTTAAAAATACTCTAAAAATAACAGAATTAGGTACATAACACGAAAGTTTAAACAATACCACCATATACTCTCGGAAAATAACGAATAATTGTGAATGAGAAAAATGGTTATAAGGCAAAGGCGGTAACGGTGAAATGAATACGAAAAAATACGAATTTTCGAGGATACGTGATTACAAAATACTACGTTTTTTAAATAAATATTCCATCGTTTCGAACACCATCTCACGACTCGTTCTTCTGGATACGTTTACTACTCCGAAGACCATCGTCTTCGGTGAAACTCGTCGAATTCAAGCGTTTCATCGATTTCCTTAATTTATCGTTTGAATGTATCGTCGTATGCATGGCTAATACAGATTTCGAGCGAAATGTTTTCTCGCAAATTACACATTTGTACGGTTTCGGTGGCGAATTTTTTTCATGGTCTTTAGAACTTTTGTCAGTCGGCGTGTTCTTAATTTCTTTTCTATGGGCGCGCAGATGCGTCGCTAAGAAACACTTCCTTCTATATGCTTTATCGCAGTAAGAACACTGGTGAAGATTTCGCGACGCTATTGGCGTCGGTTCATTGGACTGATCCTCCTCGACGTCTTCATCGTCTTCGATTCTCAACTCGAAATTCTCGCTGCCTTCGTTATCATCGCTGCAATCTCCGTTCATTCGACTATCATCAGTTGGTTCATCGTGGTTTATACCATTTTGCACAACTTTATCTCCGGTCTCGGTGTCCGTATGCGTCTTAAAATGCTCCACCAAGTCGTCTCTGAGGCGGAAGCATTTCTCGCACGAGGCACATTCAAATGGCACATCCGAAGAGCTCCGGTTCTCGTGTAGTTTCAAGTGTAACTGCAACGCATTCCCTCTTTGGAATGATTTACCGCACAAGACACAATTAAATGACACCGGAGTGGTGATTTTCGTGTTGTGGACTTCGATCGAGTGCTTCTCGAGGTATTTCACTCTTTTAAAAGTCTCATCGCAGATGTCACACTTCAAACAGGCGGCATATAAATCGGCGATACCGCCTTTTGGCAGAGTTTCCGTGCTCGTGTTGCTTTGGTCGTCGTCATTTTTGTGCGATACGATTTGTACGCTTTCTTCGGTTATTTCGGTATCTTCGGCGAAGTCGTTGAATTTGTGAAACATTATGTGACGTTTTAGAGCTTTAGCAGTGGCGAATCGACGAGGGCAGATTTTGCAATTTAATGTATTTTCTGTCGAATCATGCCCGTTGACGGTTTGTGATCTCGATTGATCAAAGGGTTCGGTGTCATCTGCGGATTCTTCGTCGGCGCTAACTTGTACAGAGGTGTCCATTTGTTCGTCGGTATTCTGGATTTTGGTAGATTCGATTCCGGTCTCGGTTGGAGGTCGTTCGGTACCAGATGACGGATCTGGTTCCTTTGATTCGTCTATATTCGACGACACGAGCTCATCTTTGGCTTCGTTCGTCGATTCTGATATTTCGACGACGCTTTTTTGATCGATCTGGTTGGTCGAATTATTGTCGATGCTGTGATCGATCTGGTTGGTCGAATTATCGGCGACGCTATGATCGATCTGGTTGGTCGAATCAGCAACTTTTTTATTCCTGTGCACGATCGAATGTCGCTTTCGACCAATAGCCGTAGCAAACATCATCGGACACGATGGACATGCGAATGTCAAAGCAGGTGGTGCCGGAGTAATTTGTACATCGCTATGAGTCAACGAATGTCTCCGCAATCCGACGCGATTCGCGAAAATACGATCGCAATGGTTGCAATGATGAACGCGAATATGTAAATCACTCAAATCCAATTTACCGTTGGTTTCATGAGATGCCGAATGCTTCGCTAGATCTTTCAAATTATCGAACGTCAACGCGCAAATGTCGCATTTCTTCAAGGATTTATCACCATCGAGGGACTTCTCGGCGATCACGTGGTCGTCTTTGATTGTACATGATAATTCCATGGAATCTTCGGCGGCGGCGTCGACACCAGCGTCGTCGTTAGGTTTCGGCGCTGGTTCATCTTTCGGCGCCGGAGTTTCGTTGTCTGCAACTTCAGCAGATTCGGAGGGTCCCGGCGTCGTCGTGTCATCTGGGCGATCTAGTTTTTTGATCTTGCAATATCTCATGTGACCAAATAAGGCTCTATCGGTGGCATACTTACGGTCGCATTTACTACAAACGTACTCCTTTGTTTCGTCTTCTTGTTTCGAATGCACCGCTTTATGGCCAGCTAGAGATTTCGCGTTGTTGAACGATTTGTCGCATGCGTCGCATTGAAATATTTCAATTTCGGGTTCGATTTCTGGTTCTTTATTATGACGCGACATATGCCCGCCGAGGGCACGACCGCTTGTGAATACTTGGCCGCATTTCAAACACGGGAATTTCGATTCAGATTCCGCGTCTTCGTTCGGCGCGTCTTTGTGGTTCTCAGATTCGTGATTTTTCGAGGCCTTGGTAGAGGAACGATTACTCTCTTGGTTTTCGGAGTCGATACTATGACGCGACATGTGCCCACCGAGGGCACGACCACTCGTGAATACTTGGCCGCATTTCAAACACGGGAATTTCCGCTCAGATTCTTCGTCTACGTTCGGCGTATTTCTCTCTTTACCTACTTCGTGATTTTCCGAGGATACTTTGCTAGCAGACCGATTACCTTCTTTGTCTTCGTTATCGGGACGTTTATGCACGGACATATGCCCAGCCAAGGCTTGGGAACTGGTAAACGAACGATCGCACTTGGCACATTGATAATAACCCTCTACCATCGAGTCGTCTTTATCTTTATGCACGCTCGAATGTCTAAAAATGCCTTTGGCAGACTCGAAAATACGTTTGCAGATGTTACACTGATACGTGCCGTTTTTCAGGACCGTATACGCTACTTGATCACTTTGTTCACTGGATTCGAGTTTCGTGTGATAGCCTTTGTGCACCCTCAGTGAGTTCTCCGTTACAAAGGACCGGTCACATTTGGGGCATTGGAAATCCTGCTTGGGCTCATCGGCCGTTGTTTCGGCGATCGTCTGGGACTCTTCGAGCGTTGTTTCGGCGGTCGTCTGGAGTTCTTCGGGCGCATTCTCTTTGTCCTTATGGACATTCGAATGTATATTCATTCCTTTGGCCGACTCGAAAATACGTTTGCAGACGTTACACTGATACGTGCCGTTTTTCAGGATCGTATACGCCCTATGATCACCTTGTTCGCTGGATTCGAGTTTCGTGTGATAGCCTTTATGCACCCTCAGCGAATTCTCCGTTACAAAAGCCCGGTCACATTTGGGGCATTGGAAATCAAGTCTGGATTCATCGGCCGTTGTTTCACCGTTCGTCTGAGATCCTTCGGGAGCGTTTGCTTGGTCTTTATGTACGCTCCAATGTCTGGACATGCCTTTGGCTGACTCGAAAGTACGTTGGCAGACGTTACATTGATACTTGCCATCTTCAAGGATCGTGTGAGTACTTTCGTTTTTGTTATCCTTGGCGTCGTTCGATTCGGGTTCGGTGGGATTAGTTTCTTGGCTACTTGATTCTTCGGTTTCCATCGCTTGATTTATTTCCGGCTGCGGTTGCGCTGGTTGAACAATAGGTTTTTTTGTATGCTCGGAAATATGCAATTTAAGAGCACGAATAGACGAGAAGAATCTATCGCATCTATCGCATTTGATTAAATTAAACATGCTGTCATTCCCGGTATCATTTTCTTCCTCCTCAGATACCGCCGGATCGTCAACCAGGCCGCTGGATTGTCTCGAAACATGCAAACTCAAAGCTCGAATACTGGTAAAAAGTCTATCGCAGCAGCTACATTTAAGCGAATCCAAATGGCTACTTTTCTCAGAACTCATTTCCGTCTGTTCAGTCTTATCCTCCTTCGTCTCCTGTACATCTTCGGCGTTATTTTCAGCCTCAACCAAAGATAACTTCGTTCTGGTCATTGTCAAATGCATCCGTAACGCTCTGCCATTGGCCCAAGGCCGATTACAACAATCACAAAACACCTCGGCGACCTCCTGCGGCGGCGATTCGAGATTCGGGTGCTTATGTGCGTCGTGGATACGCTTAGCCCGAGCCGTTTCGAATGATCGATTACAACTGATACACTTGATAGGACTAGGCCCGGAATCCTTGCTGTTTCTGCGTTCGTCATCTCTGGTATTTCGCGGGTCGCGGATTTTACGTCCGGAGAAGCTCACGCGACCGATAATTTCTTCTTCGACGCGACGATGACAGTTCATGTGCCTTTTTAGCGTATTCGCGTTGCTAAACGATCTTTCGCAAACGACGCAGAATAACTCTTCGTTATCGTTATTCGAGTTTTTATCCTGGCTGGAGGCCTGACGTTCCAGGAGATTGTTGTGGGCGCGAATATGCACGTCGACGTGTTCGCCGAGTAATTCAATGTGGTCGAAAGTATCATCGCAGACGCCGCATTTATACAATCCGCTAATTATGATGCGTGCTTTGGTGTCCTTAGTTTCATCGCTATGCACCGCCATGTGTCTACGTAATGCTCTCAAGTTGGTGAACGTTCTTTCACATATATCGCACGTGATCTGAGCGGAGCGCTGGGTGTATTCGTCATCTGACGCTTCATCGGTGTCGTCTTGATGATTGCAAACTAGATGTTTCTTGAGGTTACTTATATTGCAGTAACACTTGTAGCAAACGTTACATTTGTACAATTTGATTACTTCGTCGCCATGGACATGATTTTTCGTACAACATGAATACTTCCTACTGGATACTTCTTCGTAAGCGATCGCGTTCAAAGAATCATTGGCCGAATCATCTTTGCCAGATGGTTTTTTATGCACGCCCATATGCGTCTTCAGACTTCTAACTCGCGGGAATGATTTATCGCATAAATGGCATTCGTAAATATTCACATCCGAAGTATCCTTCATTTCGTTATTTTCAGCGGATTCGTGTTTCGTTTCGTAGTTATCAACGGTGCTCATTTCGACGTCGGTTTCATTTCCATTGGATAGCGTGGTGTGTTGAGTAGTGCTTATGTCACTCGATTTCCTGCGAACATTGGTCTCGTGCATTTTCAAATGCCAAGCGTAAGTATTCTGCTTTGGAAAGGTTTGCGGACATTTAGGACATTTGAATACCTCTTTTTCGTTCGTATCAACGGGTGTTGCGTCGCCATTGGTAATCGGCTCGGCTGTTACTTCTTTGGGTTGGTTCAATTCTACATAAGATTTTAGATTATTTTCCGATTCCGAAGTGTTACGCAGTAAGCTATCGGGACCTTCAATGTGTAACCTAATATGGCATTTAAGACTACTGTTACGAGAAAATAGCTTATCGCAAATAGGACATTTATAAGGTTTATCAGATATCTCGATAGTTGGTACTATGTCTTCTTTTTCAGTCGTATTCGTCTCAGTAACCGAATTTTCGTTATTCGCTTCGTAAATATGGTCTTGATTCGTGTCCATAGAAACTATTTCAACTTTGTCATTCGTATCGGAAGGTGTGTTGTTTAAAGACGATCCATCTACTTCCGTCATCTCGTTATCTGGCAGAAATTTATTGAATATCGTGTCGAATTCATTCTATAAAAAATAAATACTTCGATTGGATCGCTTCAAAAATTGAAAAAAATTAATACGATTAAGTTACGATATCCCGTTTATTGCTGCATCTTCCAATTAGATAAAAACTACGTCATTTTTTTGAAATCATTAAAAGCATTACATTTAAGCTATAAGTCATACCAATCAATGACATAAAATATCACAGCAACGAAATTACTCCCTTTTTCAATATTTACTCTCGACTGATAACGCAAATAACCTTTATCTATTTCTCAAATGCGAAGTATTCATTGAAAGAAAAATATATACGTTAGAAAAAACGGTAAACGCGTTGTGCACTCTAAATAAAACTGGAATATGATAACGTTATCTAGAAACGTACGGGTTGCTTGACATGACGCTTGATACATTGTTCATGCAACGAAAACGTACATGTGGTTAAATGAACAAAAAACAGTTGCGCGGTTTAAAATAGAGACACAATGAAGTAATCATTTCGTAACGTAAACGGCTGACGATAAAAAAACGACGGGATTCACAAATGAAAAAATTTCATTTGAGTACTTACGTTGGCCAAGGAATGTTTCGAAGTGATACGCTCATCGATGATAAAATCGTCCACATTGTCGGTCATCTGAAAATACAAAAAAACGAATAAATTATAAGTCAAGATAAAAACTGATAATGATTAAATAACATCAAACGTATTCAAAAATGTACGACGTTTTAAAATTACGTATGCTTACAGAGTTTCGTAATCCATTAACACAATCTTTCACTACAATCCCCGAGTTTTGGGGCAACTTATCGAATACTTTCTATAAACAATAAGGTATTAATCAAATTAGCGTGAAGTGAAGATAAAATATTAGTAAAACAAATTCATACCTCGTCATCGATTGTAACTTCTTCGGCAATAGAGGAACATTCGATTTCAAATATATCGTCATCTGAAATCGTCGTTATAACTTGATCGATTTCGGGAGACTAAGTAAACAAAAAGTGAAAGGGGGAAATTCATTACAAAATTTACACTACTCAGTAAATAAATCAAAAACTACCTGTGCTGAAAATAAAGCAAAACATAGCAATATTACAAAACCTTACAAAGAATAATTCTAAAATACGCGTGTTACTTCGTGGCATCTCGTTCAGCCCACGAAACTCGACTACTTTTCGCGCAACAAACTAAATTATCAATGTAACACGTGAAACACTTACTTCGATGGTTACTTCTTCAGACATCATATTAATATTAGACATATTTGCAAGGGATTTAGATGTTGCATCACTTTCACAATCAATATAGTCCTTTAGTAACATTTCTATAGAAGGGCCGCATCGCGCATTTTCTGTTTTATCCACTTGCTCTGGAGATGGACAAAATAAGTGATTAAACGATGAGAAAAGATATTGAAGTGTTATAATATGGTAGTGCTTACCTTATACATGTTAATAAATTAGACAATCTTCACTTTTTATTCTATATACGTACAGTTATTATAAATTAATTCGTGAAAAATTAACTTTTTGTTTACATTCATATCGGTTTTTTTTAAGTTTTTTTTATTTCAAAATCGTTATCATAGTATTTGATTAATCATGGCGGCCTGGTATTTTGAAATTTAACGGTCAGAAATTTAATACATAAAAATGTAAAAAATTATTTGTATAACTTGATATTTTTGCAGAAAAAATATGATTTATACTAATTATTTAAACACTTCATAGTATTATATAATAATTTTATGATTTAATAGAAGGAAAAATTAAAAAAAAGCGAATTATGAAAATTACAAACTACACAAAGTTCTTAGCGCTTCTACATTGAAAAAAACTAACTAACGTAAATGCATTTCTTCAACATGCAATTTTTATCATTTTTTAACCAATCAGAAAGAAGCATGGAAGATAGAGAAATGTAAAGGGGAAAAAAACTTTCGTCTTGTAAACAAAATCGATGGAAAATTTAACCGAAATATTGAATAAATTATTGTATTTATCAATTGAATTCTAAAGTAATAATCGGTAATTGTGCGTGGTAAAGAGAACTTTGAAAAATGGCATCGAACAACGATTCGATGATGCCGCAATTACAGTAAGTGTTACATAAACAAACTGACTTGAGAGATCTAGGAAGTACAAAATTTATGATTCATTTCAGCTATTTTGATCAAAAAATGCATCCAAGTATAATGTCAGTGAATCAAAATACTCCTGGTACACCAAGCCCTATGACTCCAATGACACCGGCATCTTCTGATCCCACTGTCATGCCGCAACTTCAGTAAGTGTAATGCTAACACCTAACGCCGAAATTGATTCATGAAAGTAAATCAATCGTTATTTTTCAGAAATATCGTATCTACCGTAAATTTAAGTTGTAAATTAGATTTAAAAAGGATAGCTCTACATGCTAGAAATGCCGAGTACAACCCTAAACGTTTTGCTGCTGTTATTATGAGAATACGAGAACCTAGAACAACGGCATTAATTTTTAGTTCTGGTAAAATGGTATGCACGGGCGCGAAAAGCGAAGAAGATTCAAGACTAGCTGCTCGAAAGTACGCCCGAATTATTCAAAAGCTGGGATTTCCTGTAAGTTGATCGTAATTTTGTGTAATTGTAAAATTTCTATCAATCCTGATCATTTTTTCAGGCTAAATTCTTGGATTTTAAAATACAAAATATGGTAGGCAGTTGCGATGTAAAATTTCCCATTCGTTTAGAAGGCTTAGTGCTTACTCATGCTCAATTTAGCAGGTATTTATGCGTATCTAGCTATCTACCGTTTAAAAAAATTATTATTATCAATGTACAGTATTTATTTATTTTTTTTAGTTACGAACCAGAATTATTTCCCGGATTAATTTATAGAATGGTGAAACCTAGAATCGTTTTGCTCATTTTCGTTTCTGGAAAAGTTGTTCTGACCGGTAATATCAAATTTATCTTACAACTTATTTCATTTTAATTTTCTATTTTGGGTAATTATTTTCGTTTTCAGGCGCCAAAATTCGACAAGAAATATATGATGCTTATGAAAATATATACCCAATTTTGAAAAGTTTTAAGAAGCAATAAATTCACCAAATGATATTCGATGAGAAAATCGAATTGAAATATCAGTGAACTCAGTTGATTGTTCATTGCGCGTTTTAATTTTTAATTTTTTACTGTAAATATTGTGATGTTTTATATGTATTAGACGTATTTTTGTTGATGCTTTCTTTCGTTATTTGTGCTGTACATCAAGTTTATTTTGAATATTGGAACATCTAAATCATTTTAAACTTTTTTTTTTCAACCAAAGTGTTAGGAAAGCAAGAAAATGCATTTTTGTTATTTTAAATTATTTAGATAGTTTCAGTATTTTGTTGAATCATTTTAAATAAAAAATTTTTTGCAAATAAATTATTTTTTTTTACATAGGTAGATTAGGTACATGAAAAAAAATTACGTTCAAGATTTGCTTTTATTTTTACAGGTTTTTGTTTTTATCGCTTCTTTCCATTCTGCTTCTATTTGTACGTAACTTCCACCTAAAAATAAGAAAAGATATTCACCTCAGTTCTGTTGTACTAAAAACTTCGGTTGTTATCTAAATGCTTTACCCATCGTGAAACTTTTATTTTCCGTTGGTTTTTGAATAGCTTGTTTATCTTGTTCATATCTTTGAAGTAATATATCGGACATGGCTTGAAAAAATATTTCTTCGTAATCGCGTTGATTGTCCTGGTTATGTCGACTAGAATATCTAGCTGTCCATGCCGGTCGTATTTCGTTTCTAAAACGGTAAAATGCATTTGAATGAAATTACTTGATAGTGGTATAAGAAGCATCTAAGAAATATTCAATTATACCGGCATGGTTTTGTTGAAGAAGATTCATAATACGTTAAATTCTGCTTATTAGAAATGGAGGTTTCATGAACAAAAGAAATTTCAGAATTTTCACTCTCGCCTACGCTATAAAATTCTGAATTTTCATGTTGCTCCTCTGATCTTATTGCATTATATTCTGCATTTCTTTCCCAAACTCCCACGGATTTATCTAAAAGCTCGATGAAGAAGTTACAAGAAACCCGAAAGTCTTGTTATCCATAGCATAAAAGTTGAATTTACATTGTTGTATTGTTTTTAAGCAAGCTTGCACTAGTGGTCCTTTCAAGAGTCCTTGATTTTGAGTAGGCAACGATACTGAATCCTTTTCGATAAATGTATTTCGGTAAAGTCCGTCAAAATTAGCTGGAAAATGTTTTTTTTATCAATTCATTATATTTATCTCTAAATAAATTTTTAATCGAATGTGAATATTTACGAATACAGTTATTTTCCAAGAACATTGACATGTTTTCTTCTGTATGTTTTATTTTTACCAAATCTGGAAAAGAATCTATTATGGTTTGAATACAATTATCATCGCTTGTTTGCAATTTTGGAATATGACTGCGTAATTTACACCCCTAAAAATTCGAATTGAAATGAATAAAATCGCTGTTATTTTTTTAACGATAATATATGCTGTTTACCGAACGCATCATAATTGTTTCGTATCGAATCGCCTTTGATCCACAACAAGGGTAACGACCTTAAACAAAATATTAACTGATAAAGAAAAATCTTTCGTATCTTTTTTCATTTCTTTTTTCTCGGTGAATTAAGGGAAAACTGAAGATGATAAACAGCTTCAATAAGTAGGTATATTACACAATGCTCATTACCAACTGGAGAATTTGTTGTTTGAAATTGCTCCATTGGATAGAAATGAGGTTGTTGCGGATGATAGGGACAGCAATCAGAAAAAGCAACGGCATACATCGTTCGACACATATAACAATACAAAAAATGACACTGGGACCATAATCTCCAATAAGTATTACTCCAATTTTTATATTCGGTCCAAATATTTTTTATGTGATCGTTTATATTCCATTTTGGATCTCTAAAGTTTAAAACCACGAAGTTACGAACATTTCATAAAATATTCATAATTCAAAATAGCATAAGAGGCATTCACCGTGAATGATTAAAAATCACATCTCCATTGTACTTTATGGTAATGTATTGTACTTGACATGGTACATACGGGGCACTAACTCTGGTCACCAGTTTTCCACAATTAAGACAGAAATATAAATAGGCTAAGCTTGCGTAATGTCCACGATGTCGTTCTGGCTCTTCTTCATTCAAGGACATTATTAATTTTCCGAAAAGACGAGATTTAATTTTATCTTTTCGATCTTTCAAATACTGAACTTCGGTGTTCGATAATTTATCAGCTAATCTAAATCGAATTAAAATGCGATGATGATATCAAAACTAATAAATGTCGATGCAATAAAACATGGGTAATTTACTTCTTCAGAATATGATCACTCAGGCAGGTTAAATTTGATGAAAAACGGATTATTTCGTTCATATTTGTCTTACAGAAATAGAGGCAATCTTGAAAAAGAGGACGCATTTGGAGAAAGTTAGCTGAGACCATTATAGGAATTACGTTTTTACTATCTGTATAAAATCGAAAAAAAATTTATTGCATTTTATACTTTTTGAAATACCGTTACGATTTTGTTCTAAATAAAAAGTGGCATTCGTTGATCAAGCAAATACCAAGTTTTGGCGAATCAGCAGAGTTCACATTGACATCTCGCTTTATCCATTTCATCAACCATTCGAATATTGTAATATCACAATGTACAGAAATATCCATTTCTTCTAATTTCTGTCCTAAAAAACAATGTTTTGAATGAAAAAGTAAAATTATAGATACTCTGATGCATCGGCTTTAATTGAGTAGGTTAGGTATCTACCTTTTGTTATTTCAGAAAAATATCCCATGTTTGTTACTAATAAACTTTGCGAGCATTTGAAATCTTTTTTAAACCCTTTAACTTCGTCGTAAACATGAATCTCCACTTCAGCTCTGAATGCAGTTTTTTTTTTTAATTTAAAAGTAAATATCTTGATCATTGTTTCATTCAACGAAATAAACTCGACTTACTCATTCTTCGGCGTAGTTTTGACATCGCCGTTCTTTTTTCTCTTTTCTTTTTTTTTCGTTTTTGTTCCAGCGGTTGTTTTGGATTCAACAACGTTTTGAACAACTTTGTTAGTAGATATCACATCATTATTAGGAATTAAATAGGATAATATAGAATCAAAAATTCCTTCGTTGAGTAACTCGGACAGCTTAGTTTTTAAGGTTTGAACAATATCGCTAAGATTTTCCTCCTCGGAGACTTCAACACCTTGTATCGGTTTATTTGAAATAGTTTCATGTAATTGAAAATTATTCACCGACTTACTTCTGCCGACTAAATTTGTTTTAAAATGCTTTTTCACTTTAGGTAGGTTCAAATCTGGTTCATTTTTTGGTTTTGTTTTTTTATAATGTTCAAATAATTTTACAATCAAAGTATTTGAAATTAATTCGTCCAAATCAACGTCATTATTCCCAACATTATTAGAATTTTCTTTAATATTTATTTTACATGATAACGATAAAAAATTAAGAAAATCTTGCAATTCAATATTATCCATGATTTAGTAAAAGATGTTTGTAAACATTTAAAGGTTCATCGATTTAACAGACTCTTCACCTTGACAACGATATTTTTTTTTAAATTTAGATATACATCATTTTAACACGGAATTGCGATATCGAAATAAGCGTTTATTACAAAATAACAACAATCATGTAAAAAAATCATATCAAGTTTTTAATTTACGATAAATTACTTTTAACTTCCTGTGGTATTAAATTTATATAAAATGGATGCTCTTCTTTTTTTGATGTAGCTATAATCCCCATAACATTTGCATACGCGGTTTCTTTATTATATTTATAAATATTTCCTCTTACATCCGTTAATTCTCCACCTGCAGCACGAAGAATTGCTTCAGGACTACACGTATCCCAACGCTTAGTACCAAGACTGGGAAAAATGTAGGCGTGAGCTTTTCCCTCCAAAAGAAGTAAAACCTGCAAAACGATGAAATTATTAAATTAATTTCATCGTACATTTCAAGCAATGGCAAATTTCACTCACTTTATGACCGCTTCCGCCGACTTTCAACAATTCATCAGGTTTTATCGCATCTATGGAAGTTTGTATTTCTTTGGTGAAATGGGATCTAGTAGTTGTGATTATTTTTTTATCTTTAGGGAGCTCCTCAGTTTTAAATCCAAACGCTCCTAAGCCAACAATTCCCCAAATACTCCGACCGCAATTTGCGGTTTCTTTATAACCATAATATGGTTGATGGATTACTCCTGCCACAGCCTTATCATCAACAGCTATTCCAATCAAAACTGTTACATGTTCAAATAACCCTGAAATTGGAATTGTTAGAGATAATTCGTTGGTAACAAATTTAATCCATATCCAATCCTAGAATTTCTGGGTAATATAATTATGTACTTTATTTACCTTGCGTGTATTCAGAAGTTCCATCCAAAGGATCTACCCAAATCGTAACCTGCAAAAAAGTAGAAATGAGAAAAATACGCAAAAATATTTCATTTCGTAATTCTAAACTACTATACCTGACTATCTTTTATATTCTTCAAGTAATCTGGACATTCATATTTGAAAATTTCCTCATCAAGTTTATCTTCAACCGTATCATTCAAAGGTTCATTAGGAATTGAAGCACCTTCTTCCCCGATTATACTAATTTTTGGAAATTGTCGAGATAAGGATGAGACTATGTGTTGCTGAGCTGAGCGATCTGCTTGAGTTTGGTAGTCTTTAATGCCCTATGAGAATTCATACAAATCACCCGACGAATAATTGGAAAATAGGATTTTTTCCGAAAGTACTACCTTATCGACAATATTCAATTCTCCGGTTTTCATTACATCTCGAATAATTTTTCCGGCGTAATTAGCGGCTGGAATGGAGGCAGCTATAAGTCTCAAAATCAAAGGTACGGACTCGTTCATTTTAAAATTAACGGAATGAAAGGCACGATGAGAACAACGGTGAGTAAATATGATCTAACGTTATGAAAGACAGTACTAATGAACTGAAAAAAGTGAAAGTAATATATACTCATAATATACCGACCTTGAACATACAAACTAAAATCAAAGTACAGGATTAGATATTAGTTTTATGAAAATGTTTTGACGATGTGCGGAATGTTTTTATATTAACTATGTACATGAAATCATGTCTTGAAAATTCATGAAAATATTAACAAAAAATTGAAAAGTTGAAATTATTCGGAAAAAGAAAAGAAAAAATCAAGTCAGAAATCGAAAAAACTAGTTATAATTTTTCTTCATCAAAGAAACAAACCTTGTTTCATTGTTTTCAAAGTTTTGCAGAAAACTTCATAGAAGTAACATAAACTTACGTCTAATTTCAAAATAAATAAATAATCATAAAGATTAATTTTCAATTATTACTTTCTCACGTAATAAAATTTAAAATATTATTTTAAAATTCGAATTTAAAATTGTTGATATGGCCGTTTCCAATTGATAACAATTTACGAGTAATATTATTGTAATTACGGTAATTAGGTAATTCGTAAAATAATTTTGATTTAGCTAATTTCAGTTGGTACCATTGATTTCGAAGGTCATTTTTTTTTCAATTTCGCAAACAGTTGGTAACATGATTATCCGCCATATTGAATTCCTCGCAACTTCTGTGAATAGAATGTACTAGAAAAGTCACCTTGAGTTCATTATGTCGTAGCGTCTTGGTTTCACATTTACGTTGTTTGGTTGTTTCCCTAATTTATTAGAGAATATGTAATTGTGTATATTAATTTAATTTTGTTGTTAATTTATGTATACTTTTACGAATATGTATCTCACCTTTTTACAAACTGTCTAAGAATTTTTATTCGTTCATCTTGGAAATAAAAAGTTTTATTTTCTAAGATCATTTCGATGGGGTGTGCCTGCTACGTGACGTGGCGTATATTTGATCGTAAAACGTATTGAATTTGAAATTGTAGGCCATTGTAGAAAATAATTACGGTTTTTGATTATTTCACATGCATATCTGCATTAGGATAGGGTATATCGAATCCATAGACTAAGGCAACGTCTATTGTTACCAAAAACATCGCCATTTGCTTTCCAGTGTATAGTATTGCGGAATTAATTTAAAATGGTAAGTTGGAACGAGATGATTGAATAATTTATCCAGTTTAAGTTTTATTTACGATTAACGATGAAAGTCATATATAATATTGCCTCGCGGATCTCATTGACCGTGCGAATAACCGAAAAATCCATCTAGCGGAATATGGGCTTCTTTCGTTGCGCAATTTACGATATTTAATTCAGCTTGAATATGTGGAGTTATGTTTTGTATGCTTCATCTGCATTACAAACATTCGTATCTCAAGATTGACATGTTCAATCATTTGGATAATCTACACGAGTAGCCGTTCAGCACTCATGATAACTATCGAAATTATCGCCCAGCCGAAATTGCCCATTTGTGCGTATGAGTGATGACTCATTCATGTGAAATTTCTCAACTCAATTCAGTTGAAAAAAACAATACACATGATTTATCGTTATGTATACAGAAATTCGTTATTTGCGTACTAACCGCATTCTTTTCTAATTCCAGCCACGAATCGATCCATTGCAATTACTGAATTGCTTAAATGTCCTTTTAACTCCTACTGGTGGAATTAAGAGTGAGCAAGAAGTATCGAGAATATCATCGTAAGTACATAATTTTCATTTATGTCTCGCATGACAAGTAGTTTCATTTAATGTACATTAAATATTGTTCAATTTATCAATATTTCTAAAAATGTTTTGTATTAAAAATGTAGATTTTGTGCGTTTGCCACCAGTTTTTTTTCAAGGTCATATGTATCATTTTATTATAAGAGGATTTTACTTCTATTTTAATTTTATATTCATCCCCCCGACCAAAATTATCACATTTTACTTTCTTTTTGCAGGCGAATTTAGCTATGTTTTTACTGGAGTTATGGTTCAATTCTGAGTTATAAGATTCTGACAATCGATTTGCGATTATTAAAATAAAATATTTTCATTTCTAAAAAAAATGAAAAATATGTTTTCTGTTGCTTAAATTCAAAGCAAATATTTTTTCTGAGTAGCGGTTCCCTAAGATAATCAAAATTTTATGTATTTTGCATTTTGAACTGAATTTTCAAGATTATACTTAGTATCAAGTAATTTTTTAGATTTATTTTTAGAGTATTCCAAAAATTTTATCAAGATAGTTACACCTTTTTTAGCCGGAATTTGCTGATCATCACGATTTCTCTCATTTTTCTATCATTTCGAAACACGTTCTTATAATATAATTTGGGGAAAATATTGAATATTTTTCTTGATTTAAATCATGCGGTTTGTCGAAATTACAATTTTTCGTTCATGTGTATGTTACATATCAACTATTATATTTGGTTAACCTAGTCTCAAGGTCGAAAAAGTAATATTGCTGACGTGAAATATCACACGCAGTGAAAAAATTGCTTGTATGTTCATTGCAAGTGCTAATTGCTTTGGCTTAATTTCAGTTAAAAGAGTAATGGACGTACCATATGAATACATTATGTACTCAAATGACATATTTTTTTGGAATTTTTTAAGAGAAATTTAGACATGATGAATCACTTTTTTTAAACTAATGGTACAAAAAATTAAAAATCCATGTCTTGGTATTCTTTTTGTTTTCTTTTTAATGCTTATCATGAATAACTCCGCAGTTTGAGTATTCTTTCACGTTTTCCCAATTCGATAAGATAATTTTTCCAAGATAAGCCTTAATGAAGATGATTTTAACTGATTGAAGAGTTGAAAGGTCACAAGACGCCGTTGAAAAAGCAACAAGGTGTCGAGTAGGTTCAACTAATTATCAAGTCACGATGAATAATTTTGAAAACCTATCTAAATTATATGTATATTTAGGTTTCTTTGAATTAAAAATTTTATTATGATATAATCGACCATAAATCATGATTATTTGCAAAGAAGGCCAGCAAAAAAATCATGAAATTTTCGTATTACAATGTGTATGGTATTTCTTCTTTGCATTTCTTTCGTTATTTAGTATAGGAGCTGATTTTTTGACGTTCTTATCAACGTTAATAAATTTTATAACAGTTGATAAACGCCTTCGTGTGGTTAAATTACCAATGAAATATCTCTTTAATTTTTTTCTTCCTTTATTTATTAAGTTCATTGTTGAATTATCTCTCGAGATAACGAGTGACAAATCAATGAAAGAGGAGGAAAAAAAGAGGAGTGGCGTATTAAGGTATACTGCATGTAGTTCTTTAATTGAAACGTTTTTTTGAAAATTTACTTTTGAACCATGATCCACGATGACTTTTTTTTTGGAAATGAATGTCAGCATTTCTGCTTATTTGAAAATGACCTTTAGATTTCGCTCATTGAATTCACACTTTCACCATTGTACAATGAATCGTTGTAAAAAAATCAATTGTTTCGACTCTTTTTTCAAAAAAAAAGCGAGAGTTGAATTTTTTTGAACTATACACCTTGTTATGCATTTACTAGGAACCATGATACTTTTAATTTAATTTTAACCTGTAACTCAAACCATCCGGTGGAAAAACTATTGACCGTGTTATAACTCATTTTATGTTGAATATTTTTGAATAATTTATTATTTACAGGTTAATGGAAAAATTTTCCAAAAAATTAGTCAGCAAATGCGTTTACCTGTTGATTTTAAAAGCTTCAGATGTGCATTTGTTATCAATGTAAGTATCGTTTGTGTATTCGGTATTGCAAATCGAGAACATCACTGATTGAAAATTTTACTCAGGTTTATGGCATCCGGAGGATGGAGTCTTATATATAATTGGTTAGTTCACGCGATTGAAGCGAAAAACTACCCTTTTCTGATAGAATTATTAGAAGTTATTATCATGTGCCCAGCTGACATCGAAAGGCTAAAATCAAATCCTATGCCTAGGCAAATCAAATATTTGTCCAAGGATAACTCCATCGATCCGAGTAAGTGTTTTTGAAATTGGATTGGAGATGACGATGTCAAAATTGGAAGAAAATCGATTAATCGTTTTTTGAAATATTTTTTAAAGAAAATTCTTGGGGCCTTAAAAACCCCACGAAGTTGAGGGCCATTAAATGAAAATTTTTTGATTGAAAATTCTTGGAAATTCAGAACTTACAATTTTTTATTTAAAGAAAAGAAAATTTAGAGTTTTTTTTCTCTGCTTGATTAATAATTTGTTTCATTTACGAGAATTTTTGCCATGAGAAAAATTGTCGAGGAATTTTACTGTATATTTTGTGTTCATGCATGAGCTAGAAAGGCTTGTATCAAAAAATGTAATTTTAAAAAAACTCGAAATTTTTAAATCTTGATTTGCTAATTTTCTAATTTTATTTCAAATTTTGAACGTTTTTAATGAACAGTTTTTCTTCGTTATTTTACTTTTGTATTTTAATAGTCATCATTCTTGTAAAACACAAAAACAAAATAACTATTTTTTGTAATAATCACGAATCGTCGATATCTCCTGCAAAAAATAATCGATTAATCGATTTTATTCGATAGCTAAACCATTAGTATAGATTTAAGCGCTTATTCCCCCTTATTTTATATAATTCCGCCATCTTGAGAGTGTTCTTCCAGAGCTTTTTTTATTTCTCTTCGTATTTTTGTATTATAGAAGTGAAAGACTTAGCATCGGAGATCATTAAACATTGGATAGCGATTGTTAAAGGTGCTCCGACCTCGTCGCAAAACGCTTCAGCCGACGAGCAAGATAACACCAGCGTCGACGGCAGCGTTACCAATACTACCACCGAAGTAATCGAAATGCATCCGCCATCGGAAACTGATGGAGACACGGCGGACGGCCGCGGATCCTCGGAAGACTCCCAGGAGGAGTACGGCGAACGCGACGATTCGAATTATATCAAAAGTACCAGCCCTAGTAGCGATTCGTTGAACGATAGCGACGATCACGACGATTTCGTACCATATAAAAAATCCGCGCCTGGCTCGCTAGCCAAGAAGAAAACCAAAAACGCTAAAATTACCGGTAAAAAAGAAAAATCGCGTAAATCGCTTACGGACGTGGACAAAGCACCATCCAAGTTGAAGAGTAAATTAGTCAACGACGTTTCGTCGAAAGATCCGAAAAAGGCTTCGATAAAATTAAAAATCGAAAAGAAACGCGAAGACGAGCCCGGTAAACGCGACAGATCCGATTCCTTCAGCGAGAAAACCATCGAAGAGAAATTAAAAGAGAAACGAAGACAGAGGGAGGAAAAAGAGCGCGAAAAATTTGCGCGACTGAAACGCGAACGCGAAAAGAAAGAATCGAAATCGTCGAAAGATAAACGCGCCGTCGAGAAATCCGATAAAAGCAAGGAGAAACAGGAAGACAAGGCGAAAGGCGAATTAGCAAAATTAATTCCTAAATCGTTGGATAAACTGGGACGCATACCGAAGCTATCGAAAGACGGAGCCGACTCGAAGGATGACGCGAAACGTAAAGAAGAAGCTGCCAAAATTGACAAACAAATCACCAAACCGGACGACAAGAAGGTACCGAAAAAAGATGACGCCACCAGATTGGCCATACAGAGGCTGAAAGAAGAGCGTGATAAAGAAGCCGCCAAAAAAGAAGCGAAAAAAGCAACGTTACCAGTGCCGCCGAAGAAACCTGTTTCGATGTCTGTCGAAAAACGATTTGCCGCCGGTGAAGCGAAACCCAAGACTGTTAAAGCATATAATTCCAAATTCCGATTGACCGGTTTGGAACAAGAGACGCCGAAACCGCCATCGCGTAAGCCTGCGGCCGGTAGCGCTGCTCCGGCCAATGCAACCGCGCCTGTTTCCAATGCCGAGAAAAACGCCGTGAAGAGGTCGCCTACCAAAGATACCGAAAACGAGCCAGCCGAGAAGAAGATGAAATCGCCGGAGATATCGTTAGAAGAGAAATCACCAGTTTCGAGTAAAACCAAAAAACGTAAGTTGTTGTATCGATGGAGAAATATCATCGGAGTCGTTACAAGTCTCCGGTGGTGTTTCGTATTTAGGAGCGAGAAAGCTGAACTGTTGCCCTGGTCCCTTACCCCGATTAATATTTTCACTTTGCAGTTTCCGTCGTCTGATAAGATGAGATACGTTGTATTGATTTTTTTTTTTTTAGAAATTCGAGTTTCAGGTTCGCCGTCTGATGACGACATGCTGGGTTTGGTGAACGATGGATGCGAAATGGGAAGAATGCCGGCGTTATGTACAGGTTACCTTATCGGATTATGCTCTTTAAAACAAAAATTATCAATCTGCCGGAATTATTCGACGTTGTTAGATGCGTCGAAATGGAAAATACCGTGGCCATTGATAGTGTTCCCCTGAACAAAAAAGTCAAATATATATCTCCGTTGCCTGTTTCATAGAAAATAAGCCCCTTTATTCCCTGTTATGATAGAGTGCTGTCGATGAACCGACATAGTACTCGGAAGTTGTAACAGGTTTGTATTGATACGTGCGAATTGACGCAAATGAGATCTAAATCGCCGACGCGCGTAAGATCCTCAGACCTAAATTACGTGATAATGAATTGATCACGAGACCGATAAGATGTCCGATGACGATTAGAATAGGTTAAATACGTAAATGCCACGCAACGTGTTGTTGTCTGGAGCTGATGAGCCATTAGTAGATAGTTGAGCCGTTCACTGATGAATGTACGGCGGCCTTTTTCCATTTAGAGCGTTTTTACGCCGATCGTGTTGATGACCCGTTCAAGATGTACGCGACGAATGTAATCTTTCATATTTTTTTCCAAGGTCATATAAACGCTGAATAAGCGTATCCTTCTTCGAAACGTCGTGATTTGTCTTTCACAACATGTCGCAATGCTGACGTCGTTTAGGCCCGTACATCCCTGTTCTTCTGATCAGTTTCTTATTTTTATGACCTAGGCTAGAATGCGATTTGTTTTGTTAATTTGAATTAGCAATAGCAATCCCCAAAGCGAAACTGATTTTAAATTTGATTTTTCTTTTTTCATGAATTTTCTTGAAAATACATCGTTGAGGATTTTTGTGACATTCGTTCTCGTATCAGATCGACTTGACTATGTCGATTTTAGTTTCTATTTTTAGTTGCCATGTTGTCACAGCATCAGTTGGTGACTTCCTGCTTGGTCCTTTTTGTTTTCATTCGCGTTACAAATCTGCGAACGGTCGTCTAATGCGATTTTATAAATAATTAGTTACGAACCCGTCAAATAAGTTGATTTGTCAAGTGACTGTGTGGCTAGTTTTTTGTTTTTTCGATTTGAAAGTGTCCCCGTCCTTTGAATTTTTGTATTTGGAGGGAAGGGGAGTGAGGATAGGGTATTGAAGAGATGAAAATAACGTTATTAGTTGAGAAAAATGCATCAGCCATATTATATGTCTATTTTAATTGAAAAATAATTGTTTCAAAATTTAATTAATATTTTACTAGTTTGGAGGGGAAAGGGAGTTGCGCCTAATTTCATCGCTAATTATTTCGAATTATTCTCTTCATCGTAAAATTTCCTTGTCAAATACATGAGTTGATTCCCCTTCAGAAATTTAAATTTTTTTGAAATTTTTCATTTATTAAGAAATCAATAATTGAGAGGAAATTATCGAAATTCGAAAATAATTGTGTTTCTACCTTCCTCGCTTCTCGGCATTTTGAAAATTCATGGGAATTGGTTTCTTCACGCGGAAATGTAGGATTTTAATTAAATTATTCAGTTGAAAATGAGCCAAAATAAGCTTGTCGCGGGAATAATTGCCTATATCGAACACTCCCCTCCAATCCCTTTCCCCTCAGCGTTAAAAAAATTTTTCGATTTTTACTATAGTTTAAAATTGCTTACATGGGAGAATGAATTGAACAGCGTTCGTTTCGATGAATGAAATAAATTCTGACGGATGAAGTGGTTCCCAAAATTTAATGAGGAAGTGTATGTCAATGGGCTTGAATCGACGTTTTTGTGTATATGACTGAATGTTTGAAAGAAGTGATCACGTGTCTACCTAATGGGAATGCGAGGGTTGTAGAAATTTGCTCGTGGCTGAAGCCAGTGGTTCCCAAATTAATTTTTGGAACTGGAAATTACTCTTAGAACCGAAAAAAATTGAAAATTAATAGTAAAGAATGTACGAGATTAATGGAGGAAATCAAAATTAAATTTTTTAAGAATAATATGATATTTTATGACCGGAAGTGGTTCCTAAAGTTCTAATTTTTGTGAGGGATCATAGCGAAAGAGTTGCGATTAATATTTGAAATTGGAATATAAAAAGTAAATTGGAGTACAGAGCAATGTTTATTAGAATGGGGGAGGGGGTGGAGGAGGTCAGTCGTTTATTCGATTTTTAACTGATTGAGAGAAGATGTGTTAAAGTGAATGGAATCTTGCACTTTGCACCTCCTAAAAGTGTTTCCTTAATAACGCTATGCGAAAATTTTTAAATCAAGGGGTCCTCAAAATTGTCGATCAAAATTAATAATTTTTTTGAATTGTGTGGAAAACTTTGTGAAGATAAATGACGTCATCTGCATCTTCTGGGTTACGTCTTACGTCCCTAGTTTGCGAAATTCGAAGTCAAGTGGTTCTCAAAATAGTCAAAAAAAATTAACCCGAGTAGTTTTTAGATTTGATTTTGGAAAATATCGAATTCTACGATTGTCTGGTGAACAAAATTTCAATTCAGCAGTTTTCAAAATTGATGAAAATTTTTTTTTATTGATAAAGATCGAACTGAATGGTTCTCAAATTTTTGGGTTGATGTTGATAACGAGACTGAACGTGAACAAAAAAAAAACATGTATTTGGCTCATAATAAATGAAAATTCCGTGTATGAATTCAAATATTTGTACATTGTCACAAGCGTCAGTGGTTCCTAAAGTATATTGAAAAAATTGAAAACGTCCTAATTATCAACCCATTTTTATGGTTTGGAATTACCCATTAAGTATTCTATTATTGATTTACGTATTTTATTTACCAATTAACGAATCCCTGAGTCGGTATGTCAACTCTTCGCCATTTTGCAAAACCATCTGAAGAACATTTTTCAGTCGGGAAGTCTCGAAAACCAATCGACAGGTATTTCATGAATATTTTAGATCTACATGTAGATTTAGTTAATTTTTTTCAATTATTTCGCGTTTCAACTTGATCGATGACTTCTCTGGTCAATTTTAATCACTCGATTATTCGAAAACCTCATAAATGGCACGTTTAAATTCATACTACTTCCACTTCTAGTCTTTTAAGTTTTTCTTCTCTATTACTTTTGCTTTCATCGTGATTCTTTTATTTCATATTGAATTATTTAATTTTTCGTGGTATCTTTCTGCGTTCAACTAGAACGATGAATTATTTTAAAAAACGAGTAATCAATATTCTAAAAGTACCTTTAACGACTATTTTGCTCGTAATTTCGCCTAAAATTCTAATCGACGCGTTTATTTCCAATATTTATAAGCGAAATTAATCTCGTATTCATGTTGTATCATTACACACGCAGCTTTAGCTCGGTGTCATGTATTTTTCAAGCTATCATTAGCATAGCTCGAAAAAAAAAGGAGCTGGTTAGTCATCGCCGGACGATGATCGTTTGCGCAAGAAAATGCGGCGGATCGCCTGAAGAAGGATCGACATTGAGGACGAGCCGCCTTATGCTTTGGAATTTCGATTTCGAGAATGACGAAATTTTCAAAAATATCGATGATTTCGAGAAATCGTTATGCCGCGTGAAGAGGATCGTCCTCTTGGATCGTTCGTCGTCAAAGTGTTTGAAAAAAATCCGTGTTCGCGTTTTTTTTTTCATGTGACCTCACGTATCGTAAAATTTGAAAAAAATACGGCGGTAATGTAATTCGAGGTTTCGCATTGCGAGGTAAGAGTGAATATTTAATTTTTTTCCTCCGTTTAATTTGCCTTAATTTTCGTAGTTGTGCCTTCGGTTTGTTCGCGAATTATTCGTATGTGGTGAAGTGGTGACGTTTTGTGGGATACATAAGCGCTAATTAGGGATGTAGGGTTTTCAGGGTATTCGATGTGATTGTGCGATCGCTTTTTGGAATTTTTTATAGCGCTTGTGTATTTGAGCTTAGTTTTTTGCTCGGACAGCCATCGATTGATCGCGGTCACTTGACCTGTTATCTCGATGGTTTGTCTGTGCTGATCTATGTTTTTTTTCTCTTCAATATTTTTGTTTACGAAATATAGAAAAAAGAAGTATGTATACATGTGTATTCATTTATGTGTATTTGTTGTGTACATATTTAATGTACGATATAATATTACATATTATGCATAATATTGAAACATATTGAAAGTATATTGTTGAATCAATAAATTATTTTTCTGAATGCAATGTTGCTGTTCTTACTTCTTATTCAAGGACAGTTTTTAATTCATTACTAAGCGTATTTAATCCCTGTTGTCAGTCTGAGGTATTGAAGAACGCTGCGAATTGTGCTGATGTCATAAACAACGAGTTGGCTAATTTTAGGATTTTTTTCCCCCATTTAAACGCACCGAACGTATTCCGTAGCGAAGGAATAACATGGCTTATTCGTCGAGTAAACCTTTGCAAATGATGAATCGATGATATGATGTCTAAGGTCATTTTAAGGTCTTTATTGCGAAGCTCCTTCGAGTTTAGTCTCATAAAAATGAGGGTATTGATTTTCGCCTCACGATGATTTAAATTGTGCTTTTTATGGTCCTTAATTTGTTTTTTTTCTTTTTAATACCTTTTGAAATATATTAAGATTAAATTTCAAGGTCATTGAATTATGCAGTTTTACGTTTCGTTTTGAATATTTTTGGGGTAAATTGTGACGAAAATTTTATAAAGTTTTTAACTAATTTTTTCAAATTCATTGTGTTTAATTTTTCGAGTAAATTGTATCGATTAATTTTTATTAATAACAATGTTAGATATTTCAACCCACTTTTCTTATTTTTTTTTAATGAAAATTTTTCATTTTTTTCATGTTTAAGAAATTTTGGTTAAAATTAGGCAAGTAATTTCGCGATGGTATTTTTCAACCATTGATTACGTCTCTGATCACGTGTTCTGTATTGCACAAATTCCATATTTTTTTCGCCATTTTATCTAAATTTTTGATTGATTACGCGTCATGTTCCGTTCTTAGGTGCTAACTCCCCACCCGTGCCTCTCGCCCATCTCTCGTTTTTTCCTTTGCGATTTTTTTTCTTTATAGAAATTACGATAGTTTGGAGGCATACAAAATTTGTTAAGCGATTTGAGATAATTTCGTCGATTTTTCATTTGTAGGTTGTTAGGATTGAATCAGATTTCTAGAAATTTCATGCTGACTCGGTATTTACGCAGGGTTTGATGAGATACTTCAATAGCGTCGACGGCAATTTTTTCAATAATTCAGTATATTTTCATACCTTTTTGGAGTTTTTTTTAATACTTAAATTACATTATTTAATGATCGATGTTTTTTTTTGTCGTGACGTTTTTTTAGAAATTTTTCAATTAGAGATTGTTAATGTTTTGTATGTTTAGTTATTTTTTTCGCTTTAAAAATATTTCGGGTTTTTTGAAATTTTTTATATTATTTTGTCATTTTTTTTGCAGATTTTCAACAAGAAAAAAATATGGAAGATGATATGTTGTGAATATTAACAATTTATTAGTCCCTACCTCCCCCCCCCCCATACCTATATAAATTTATTAAAACAGTTCAGCTTAACGATCTTATTTTTATTTTAAAATTATTTTAACGCGAATGTATTCGAATTAAATGAAATATTTTTTACAGCGTTCCTACAAGAAAGCGATGATTTCATGAACGCCATGAACGCGGCGATAGAAACTCAGAAAGAATTGCAGCGTAAGCGTAAAAAACCGGCGGCTAAAAACGACGATTCTTCGTCGCCGACATCGAAGACGCCCCCGGAGAAAGATCCAAAGCCTGCGTTTAAGTTTTACAAAGATACCATGGAATCTTCAGTTGATGAAAGTTTAAACGAATCTATTCCCGAGGGTAAGCATTGTGCTGATGAAAAGAGAAGGGGATTAGTATCGATAATCATCTAATAATGATTTTTTTTATAGCTGCGGACGAAACCTTGTCACCCAAAGATAAAGATACCACTGCCGAAGAAGTAGTCAAAGTACCTATAATAAAAAGCGCCGAAGGTTTAAAAAGCGCTTTGTCGTTATTTAGGACGAAGAAACATCCTAAGAAATCGGTCAAATGGAAAGACGACGATGAACTAACAGCGGTTCAATTTTTTGAGGTGGATATTTCAGAAAGAGGTAAATGCCGTTTAATGATTAGATTTGTGTTATAAATATGTGATATTTATTTGGAATTTTTTACGCAGCCAATGTCGTCAAAGACTTTTGGGCCATGCAATTGAAAGAACGTTCGATTGAACGAGAAAGTTTGCTGTTGGTCCGTAAAGCTGGTACGTCATCGGAAGAATTCTCGTGATATTTTTAATTCTTTAAATGGTTATGTCACGTTTGATTTTTTTCAACAGGAGAAAATGATAAAATGGTTGAGCAAATACCGTGGAAAAAACTTGTTCCTATTGATATAACTCCACCTTCTACCGTGCGAGGTGCCAACAGTCAAGAGAAAAATATTCAATACGCGAGAGAACGCGCCGTACCGCCTGCTTTATATTACAGTAAATCAATGTACGTATACGTTGTATAATATAAGACTTCAATTTTACATAAAAAGTTAAATATAACAATGAACTTTTCGCCGTGTAGGATACCAGACACACCTGCTGAACCAGATTTGGAAATACATTCGTCAACCGTACCCCCAGTGATACCATTAGATGACATAAGCGGTTCGCAAGACTCGGTGAACGATTTTTCAGCATTTAAATGGCCAGATCCGAAACAATTTCCACCCGACGGATCGGAATTCATGGCGCCTAATTTCCTCGCCGGTGGCGTACCTCCGCCTATGTTCCCGCCTTTCCCAGATGGCACGTTCCCACCTCCATTTACGCAACCGTTTTTCCCCGGAGGACCTGTACCACCTAATAGTAATTGGACGGTATGTATAATGAGAAATTGAATATCCGTGTATTCGAATCCCTAGATTTATGAAATTTTCCATTTCAGCCTGGTACCGGTGATCAAAGTCAGCAAACGTCACAAACTGGGCAACCAATGCAATGGATGCGGCCACCGTTTGATGGAGTTCCGCCACCTAACATTGTTCCGCCGGTGGGTCCCGGTATGATGGGTCCACCTCCGTTTGGTATGATGGCTCCTGTATTCCCGTTCCCGGGTGCACCTCCTAATATGTTCCCGCCTCCTGGCATGAATCCGCCGATTAATAATACTACCACGGATAATAATCAGCAATTTTCGTCGAATAATAATTATTCTAATAATTCCGAAAGTGGCAGTAAAAAGTGGAACAGCGAAGATCGTTTTCATCGTAAGGACAGTTGGAAAAATAATTATTCGTCTGATCGCAGCAGTAAGTGATTTTTGTTGTATTTAATTATCATTCGAATTAGAGAACGGAGTTCATTTTTTTTAACTTTTAGGTCGCGATAAACGCGGTTCCGGCAATTGGAGAGGTAGCGGAGGTAATTCAAGGCTTTGTAAATTTTACCAGAAAAAAGGATTTTGTAATTTAAACGGATGCAGATTTTATCACCCGGAGAAATGAATCGTTCATCACATTATTGAATATTACCAATTTACTAGTGTTTTTTTGACCTGTTTATGTTTATTTATTACGTTTTTCTCACGATTTTTATCATTTTTTATGTATAATTGTTGATTTTGAAATATTATTTATTTTAAATTGATATGGTTTTTAAATGTTCATCAACGAATGGTTTTGTTGAGATAATTGAAAAAGTAACTAGCAGGCGAGAGAAAATTTAAGTTCAAATTCGGAAGAATGGAAGTATAATTTTTTTTATTGATTGTGACCGATGTGTTGAATTTTTATTTATTGATTACGGAGTTGGTTTTTTCGATATTGAGTTTTTTTGTATTCATTTTCTGTCGTTCACTTATCTGTTTGTACATAATCATACGACTTTTTTCTATATTTATTTTCAAATGAAAACAGACAATGCTGTGTGGAAATTTATTCCTTGTATCTTAAGTTTTGTATAGAAATAGATGAAATTGCGCTCATGTGTACAGAATTACGTAACTTTTGAGATGTAACTGAAAATAATAAATAACTAATTGTTTTATAATTGAAATAACTTGTTTCATTATTTCGTTTTGATCACGTTAAATTTTGAATGATTTAGTGACAAAGATTACCACGTTTCTTTCTTGTACTTGGCGTAATACGCAGTTAGATGAATTTTCCCCCGACGTAAATGTTAGAAGTGGCGATGAAAATGTCTGAAACGCCGAATCTTTCGTGAAAAAGATTGAAAGTTAAAATTAAACAAAGTATTGATGCAGTTATCGACAGCGGTTAGAACGTGATAATCGTGACCCCTCCCCCCGGGAAAATAAATTACTTTTTTTCAGTTTTATTGTAGAAATAGCGGCAATGGCTTAAACATTGTTAAATTGAACATCACTTTCTTCACTAAAAAATCAAATTCTGTCTTAAAAATCCATTCTTCAGTCGAAAAATTGCAATTTATGTAGTGTTTATCAATTCTAAAAACATTAAACAAATTGCAATTTTTCAACCTGAAAGTGAATTGATATGACCAAATTTGATTTTTTATTGAAGAAAATGATATCCAATTTAACGTAGTTTAAGCCATTGCTGCCATTTTTACAAATAAAACCGAAAAAAAGTAATTTATTTTCCCGGGGGCGGCACGATCAATCGGCCAGCTGGTGTCTCAATTGAGGAGATTAATACTCATTGTTGATTGGTGACGTAATTAACATCATAATAATGCAAACTCGTGATTGGTCGATTAAAAGTGGAGAGAGATGAATATGGTATTTACTCATGGCGGAGGCTCACCCATTAGCGCTTCTTTGGAGGAGCTTTGTAGTTTTTCTTTTTGAGTTAAAGTTGGTAGATCTCGATTACTTTATTTCGTTATTGTAGTTTCTTTTTTGTTTAAATTAAATAAATTAAATGTCATTAATTAGATTCGGTACTTTTAAAGTTTAAAGTTGAAATAATGATAATCATATATGACGTAAACTATTTTAGTATAACAGGCATATTTTTCAAACGCAAGAATAAGAACGCCGAATTGATTGAACAATTTCAATCGATTTGAAGTAAATTTATTTAATTAGTGTATGTGGTAAGTGTAAAATTACACGAACAGCCGAATAAGCATCCACTTGAAATAGTCATGCGTTACGATCGTTCGTAACGTGTGATTTCGACTTCATTTTATTCCGATCACCCTACGACCGTAATATTTTACTATTCTTTTTCACAGTGAATGGACAACAACGATCGCGAAGTTGTAGGGCCTGAATTGGCTACGAAAATTAATGCCATGGCAAGAGTGATATCCAATATGAACGTAACGAATCCGATAAAACAGCTCGTCAGTCAGAAACGCAAACGTTATATTAAAGACGGATTTAATTTAGATTTAACTTGTATCCTTTGCTATTCAAAATCATGCAAGTTTCTTCGTTTCGTGGTAAGAAAAACGATCATCTTCCTTAATGTGTTTTTCTACAGATATATTAGATAACTTAATTGCAATGGGATTCCCTGCTGAAAAAGCTTTAGAAGGAGTTTACAGAAATCACATTGACGACGTAGCAAGGTTCTTGGATGAAAAACATAACAATCATTACAAAGTTTACAACTTGTCAGTATCGTCTTTATGGCTTTTTACAATTTAATCGAAGTACGATGTAAAATTTCGCATGTTGTTTCAGGTGTTCGGAAAAGATATACGATACAGCTAAATTCCACGGTCGAGTGGCTAATTATCCTTTCGATGATCATAATCCGCCTTGTATGGAAGTAATTAAACCATTTTGCGAAGATGTGGCGAACTGGTTATCTGAGAACCCGAAAAATGTAGCAGTTGTTCATTGTAAAGCTGGAAAAGTACGTTGAAATTCAACGCGAAAGAGTTACAGTAAGAAATACCTAATTCGTATATTTCCAGGGCCGAACCGGTGTCATGGTCTCGTGTTACATGCTACACAGCGGTCAGTTCGTCGATGCTATGGAAGCTTTGAGTTTCTATGGTCAAAAAAGAACCACAGATCGAAAAGTAAGTGGTTGAATCTCGTGTTTTTATGTTTTGTGTTATTAATTATTCTTGGCGCAGGGTGTTACAATTCCTAGCCAAAAGAGATACGTGAATTATTACGCTTCTTTGGTGCGATGTAACGTTGAATATCGCCCGACCAAATTATATGTTCGTGAAATATGCTTAGAACCGGTTCCATTGATATTTTCTACAATGCAAGGCAGTGAGTTTTTCATACATTTAGGGATTCCGAGGTTTGTCGTGTATTTAATACGAATTTCCACAGGCGTACAATTCGTAATTTCCGAATGCAAAAGAATCGACAAATCCCAGCTAAAGGTGAAGAAACTTCATACTTCAGTGAGCTACGATATAAAAAAAGGCCAGACAAATTTTCGCGTTCCTTTATTGACCGACGTTATTATCCAAGGTGACGTGAAAATCGAATTTTTCAAATGTAAATTGAAAAAAGTAAGTTATCGATTAGATTTATTCACGTTCGTGTTCATGTTTTAACGTGTAATTTATTCTTCAGGAAAAATTATTCCATTTTTGGTTCAATACCTTTTTCGTAAGGGAAGTACTATCACCTGACTTGAAAGATACTAATGAGCAAAGAAAATCATTTGTTTCGGAAAGCAGATATTACGAAGATTCGGGAACCTGTCACTCTCAGTTGAATAATAAACCAAGGTAATTTTAACGTGTTTAATCAAACGTAAAATCAATATTAACGTGGAATTCTGCAGGGCACATTCTGTCGGCGAAGTAGAATCCAGCTCGAAATTAATGATTTTAGAAATAAACAAAAACGATCTTGACGACGCGCATAAAGACAAAAATAACAAAATATTTCCCGCGGATTTTAAGGTATTTGGGAAAAATTCCTCGGTTTTGTGCAGGATCCTCTCAACTGTGATTTTGCAGGTGTCGGTAATTCTCGAGCAAGTGCCTAAGCAACTCGCAGGGATCGAAGTTGAAATGAGCACACCAAGTGAATCTTCTGAGGCGGAATCAAGTCCTGAATCTTCGGTTGCCGAAGATGAAGAAGAAGCTGATAGGGAATCAGGTTAGTCGTAGTAATTGTTTAAATTAATCGGGGCTGGAATAACGTGAAATTAGTTGAAGGTTCGAGTATTTTCGTTGCCCTCTTTTTATTTATGTTTCCATTATCATATCTTTTTCGAATGCATGAAAAAATTAACGAAAAATTGGTTTCCTTTTTGAACAATAAAATGAAAGCGACGATGCATGCAAATGTAATTTTAAATTAATGAAAAGTAGGAGTAAATAAATCACGATTAACTGTGTTACTCGATGTCGTCGGATGTAGCTTTTTGTGATTTTTTTTTATTCTTTACTATTGGCAACAGCGCCACCGTTGTGAAAAAAAATTCAAGAAATGAGAACCAAGTCGTTACGTTCTGTTATTTGAACAGTTTGAATTAAATCGCGTTCCCGTTTCTCGACCTCATTCGTTCTTCCAGTCCCCTGGAATTAATTTATGATATGCATGGTATCCATACAAAAAATTTAACTATAAGAATCACGTCTTAAAACACGTGAAAAAGATTACAAAACATGAAAGAAAAATTGAAACATGAAAGATGAAATTAGTTGTGCTCAAAACAAATATCGATAATTATTGTATAATGTTGAGAAACGTATGTGTGTTTGTTTGTTTTTTAATTCCCCCTCCTCCCCTCTAATAAAACGCAAATATGTTAATTGTATATTATCTACTGGATTATCTATCACTAATACTCCTCAAAAAATTAATCATTGCTTTGGATAATCAATTACAGAATATTGAAATTTTTTCAACAAAATTGTACCAGTTTATACAAACATGAGCCATAACGACAAGGGACAAACGATATTCGCTGCCCTTTCCTTTTACTAAAAATCCATTCCTGTTGAAGTTTTCTTTAACGTTTGACGAATAAAAATTTGTTAAAGAAAACAAAACAATTAAAACAATATAAAATGAAACATCAATTTTGAAATCATAAAGCAATTTTACTTGCTTTTATTCAAGCAAAATTAATAATATGATCGAAATTCATGTTTTTTTGCGATTTTTGATTTTATGGATGAAATAGACAAGATGTTTTATTGTTTTTTTTTTCGAAAGGCGACAAATTTTAGAACTGAGTTGAAAAAATTTATTAAACATTTATGTAATTTAATAAAATAAATGAATGTTTAATAAACTGTTCTGATTAAAATACAAAAAACATTGGTTCTAGAATTTTTTGCCGCTCTTAGGGGATTTAAATCGAAAATTTTTGAGAATGACGTGTATGTTGTCGTAAAAGTTTTGCGGTTTTCGAATTTTCCAAAATATCAAATCATCTATATTCATTTCATAATCTTCATTGAGCTATTCATGAAAGCAAGATTAATCATGTAAAAAGTGAGATGAAAGTTGTGCGCAAAACTAACATTGATAATTATTGTTTAATATAGATACACTTTGGTGCACGTGTTGCAATGAATAAGTGCATGTTTTTTCATCATCTAATGCATGAATCCGCTTAGCTTTTTGTGTGCTTGTTGTATGTAATGTATGTATCAGGCACGTATTTATGGTTTTGCCACCTGTGGACTAAAATCTAAACTCCGCCCTCTGAAATCCATATTTGCCCACGTGCTTGATTTATATCCTTGGTTTCTTGTGTGTGGAAATACTAACAATGTAACATCTGTTGATTACGATTTTTCACTTGGTAAAGTCAATCTGGGTAATTTCGAATTATTTTTGTCGAATTGAATTTTCTTATGTTTCCCAAGTGATAAGAAATTATTCGGAAAAATTCTTTATTGTATATCACTTTATGTACTTATGTCCGACCATATACAAAGGTTCGTTTATTACG
Source organism: Maconellicoccus hirsutus (assembly GCA_003261595.1). NCBI lineage: Eukaryota > Metazoa > Arthropoda > Insecta > Hemiptera > Pseudococcidae > Maconellicoccus > Maconellicoccus hirsutus. Next base: position 33,600 of record QBDW01001584.1, read on the forward strand.
CGTGTTCGCATGCTACGTCCAAGTCGTTAATTCGTATAACAAAGCGTGTAGAGAAATCGCTGTAGAAGAGTATTATGTATCAATTTAGTCTATTTTATTTATCAAATGAGACTAAATACGTCACTAAAGCTCAATATGGTGTCGAGTTATGCTTTCGAAGGTATTCACGCGGTAATTTATGCTCTTTGTCCCTTTTTAAAGTATTCGTGAAGGAATGTGTATCGAATTAAATTTTAACACGTTATAAATCAGAAGCTATGAGAAGAAATCTCGCTGGGAAATTAATAACGAATGAAATTATTTATACTATGGCGCGTAATATCCTCAGGAAAGAGTTATTTTTGAAAATTTAACGGACAAGTTGACCGTGTATTTGCACAATTTGTGGAACACCTTGTATGACAAAGTTTTTTGATAGTTTTTCTTTGATTAGAAAATGCTCATAGAGTTATTTTTGAAAAATTAACATGTAACTGCAGCGTGTATTTGCACGATTTGTGAAGCACCCTGTGTTGGATTTTTTTTAATCGTTTTTCTTAGCCAAGAAAAATGCGCATAAAATCATTTTTAAAAATCAACGTGTAACTCGACCGTGTATTTTGCGCGATTCGTGGAACACCCTGTGGTAGAATTTTCTAATCGTTTTTCTTAGCTAAGACGTCGCTCAGTTGCGCTGTTTTAATCATTTTTCCGAGCTTTTTTATCACATTATTCGCTTAATTTCACGATTCATTTTTAACCCTTTTTTATCTTTTATTTTGAAATTAATTTTTGCACTTGCACCCGAGCCTATTGAAGTTGCTTTTTTTTCGCGTATCGTATGATTCGATTTTCACAATTTTTTATCAAACGTGACGATTATTGGTAATTACTTTTTTCAAAATGAATAAAACTGATAATTGTTTTATCACAGCTAGCGAAACGGTTGAGGTATTAGGGGTAGGAGATTATCGTCTCCTGCATGAGGATCCGGAAGCTGATGCGACCGAGCAAGCTCGTAGGCTGTGACAATTTTACTTCATAGGTAATCTTCCTTTTTTCCCTTTTTTTGTAAAATTTAAGATTCAATGGCATGCGAAGCTTCTATTTATCGGTTCAAGGTTGTGAATTTTTTAAACGCTCGTTTGTTCTTTTTAAAAAATTCTTTTTATTATTTTTTTAAATTCTAAAAAAAGCCTTGGTCTGAGGGTAAATTTTGGAAAAATTGTTTTTTTTAATTGCTTTGTTTATTACAGGCGAATCGACTTATTTATGAGTTACAAATCATCATGTTATTAACGTAGGTTTGTTTTTTTTTTTGTTTTTTAACGCATTAAACGCATTATCGTATCATTTTTCGTTAATGTTAAACTTTCATTGCTTCAGCATACGCTTTTCATTACTTAAGTAAATCATTGATTAATAAGTAAAGGTTTCAATATTGTATTGAATGGTTTTTTGAGAAAAATTAAACAATTTTTATCGATCGTAAAAGTATTGATAGGTTTGAGAGTACTTGATGTGAAAATTTAGTGTTTAGAATTCAATTTTGGCGTATTGAATTTTTTTGAATTAATTACACGAAAATATGAAACTGCTAGGTCAATGAAATGAGCAAATGATGACGATTTTTTTTGGTATTTATCGAGTTCAATGTGTATTCGGAGTTTACGATTTTTTTTTCGTTTTTTTGTAATCTGGAGTATTTTTAATTAAAAAAAAATTAACAAATAAGAGTATTTAGATGTTTTTCAATTTATTTTCTACGTTAATTTTGATACATAGTCAAGTATTTAAAATAAAATATTTTTATTAAAATCAAGATGCAGATATTTTTAAATAATTTTTATTTAGTAATAATTTTTAATTAAATTTAAAAATTTCAATATTATTAAGAGTAATTTTTTTTTAATCATTCGAGATTCTCATTTTTCTATTCTAGGTTGAATATGTACGTACGAACGGAATCGTGGAAAACACCTTAGAAGCTCTGGCTGCGTATTGACTCCTCTTTTTATTTTTCACAAAATTCTCTTGATCTCATCTCCTATCATTTTACGCGTATTATTATTGTACGTGTGTTTTTGTGTGATTGATTGTATGTGTTAATTGATGTACGTTTGTACACGTGCGTATATACAGTGTGAATGGTAGCGTTTTATCGTCTTCGAATTATTATTATATCTATATTCATTATGATACGATTAGTGTGGCTTTTTTTTTCGTTGTTGTTTAAGTGATATCTACCGCAAATATCTTCCTTGCGTATTTACGAACGATAGAATTAAAATATCCGCGTAACAGCACCGTTATGTATTCGTAGACGATAGGTAATTCGCGCTGTGTATTATAGATAAAGTGGAAGATTTGCCATCGATATAGGCGGATTTACTTCCTATGTCGTCGACATCTTTTATCTTTTTTTACAGGTATTTTAACGAAGTAACGAAGCGATGACGGATTTTAAATACCTTGGAATTGAAATTCTATTCAACGAATCGAGAGCGTAATGACAATCATACGTTGAAATACGATCAGATTAATCGCATCACATGTATTTGAAATTCGTCAACGCTTCTACGACCGAATCGTGTACTGTCGAATTTTTCCCCCTCTTTATCATAAGAAAATTCGATTATTGTTCGGAAAACCGCGGAAGGAAAACTTTATCGAATCGGGAGTAAAAGTGGAAATCGAACGAATTACGTTCGAGTCGCTACGAATTGACGTATTTCGGATGTGCTAATGTGCTACCTCGATAAAGTTTTTTTCCCTTTTTTTTTAAGTTTTCTCCTTTTTTTTTTAAATATATTAGTGTTTTTTTTTAAATCATATATTACGAATGTACTTGTAATAAAAATTCTTTCACATTTATTAGTGAATGGGGTGTTTTTTTTTCAACCAACGGAAACGTTTGGTGGAATTGGGGTGCATGTTTTTTTTCAGTAATTGGATGTATGTTTTTTGGTAAAACATGAGTTGTTTGATTTTTTCCATGTTCGAGTTTGAATGGTGGAAGTTCTCATTGTGATGTGTCGCATTGCGCGGATATGGAAAGATAATGGAATTTATAAAGCATGAAATCTATGGTTTGTGTCGTAATGATTTTTTGTCGACGTGCATGAAGGTGCGATATCGTTTGATGCTGAGGTTTGGATTTTACTCCAGAAGACTCTCATATGCAGTTATGAATAGCTCGATGTTCGATTTTCGAGTATTTTCTCGTTTTATTCGTGCTTATAAGGTATTGTGGAATAGTTGATCGAAGAATTTAGAGCAGACACCCCCCCCTTCCTCCCTGAGTATGAAGAACGATTCATTAGAAATGTTGATATGGATGATGAAAAGTTTGAAATCAAACATAACGCTTGGAAATTGCGAGAAATGAAACGAAATTAAGAGATAGAAGAGTATTCTGATTTTTTGATGTGAAATAAAGTAAATCTTCGTTCAGTGATGATATTTTATTAATTTATGCATACTTTACAAAACTCCATCATTCCTTAATTTTGAAATCTCAACAACAACATATTTATAAATGAATATAAACGTCGCATATTGGCGGAGAATAATTTCGAATCCATTTTAAATAAACCGAAAATGACCAAAGGGTGCTGCTTTTGTGTAATTGTTAACAATATAAAAAAGCATTTTCGGAATTCTAAAGTTTGCTGGTACCAAGGGAAATCCAGCAACGTATCGAGCATAGTTTCGTTCTGTGTAAAAAAAAAATGAAAAATATTAGTATTTTCAGTGATGGAAAACCGAACTTTTATCGGTTTCAGTTTCAATAGTCATTGTCCCATTTGATCAAAAAACTGAAGTTGTGGAATCTTAAAAACCTCAAAATAAGGTCCTGTAAGATTTCAGTTTTTCATAAAATTGAGCAATTATTTGATACAATATTCTTAAACGTAGAGACGTTTGTCCTATGGAGCGATATTCCACAATTTTAATTTTCCCGGGCAGTTACAGGGATTTTAGTGCTTTTTCCTGCAAAAATTGGTTATGCAACTTATTATATTCGTAGGGCCGTCTTGACAGCGCGTTTCGCTGAGAATCTCAACTTTTACATGTCTGAAATACGGGTTAATGTTGATCGATTTAAATGTCGAAAAAACAGTCGAGCCTTTTCAGGGGAAGGGGATCCGTATAATTTTTCCCCGGGGGGTTGTGTGGAAACTTGTTTATATAGTTGAAAATTTTCAATATTTACCACGTTTCCAATTATGCAAGAACTTTTGCAACATCTGTAATGTATTAATCCGACATATGTACCGATTAGTATCACCTTCGTGTTCGAAGTCCAGTCTGTGTAATTCTGAAAAAAAAATCCTTTTTATTTGATATGAATATTATCAATTTTTCACGTTGATATTATTACTCGAACTGAGATGCTCAAACAGCATAACGCGGCCAATGCGAAAAACATCAGGTTATGTAGCAACAAAGTGATATTCATCGTAGAGATGATATTTTGGGTTTTTCTGTAATCAAACGAAAAAAAATGAGTCGTTGCTTCATTCAAAACGAATTTTTAATCGCGTTTTTTCACTCACTTGTATATATCCTGTTGGTATTTAATGATCGTCGGAAATTTATCTTTGATATATATATTCAAATTTGCACCATTACTTCCTTGCGTTAAATCTTTCAAAATATTACTATGAATCTGTAACCTAGCCTCTATACTGTAAGTTAACAATATAAAGTAATAACAAGAGATGAATGTAATTATCGAAGTGAAACTGAACGCTACAATGAGCGATATCTGAAACACGGCGATTTTCCAAATTGCCCCGTTGTCATTACAAAATCCTATTTTGGGCGATTCGTTCAAACCGCAAGAAAACCAAGAGAAATACTTCGTCTCGCCATGTGCTAATTCCAATGCGACATATGTTTCCAAGAAAACACCGGTTAAGAAAGTAAAACAACTTGTCAATAAGATGGTAATTATAGTGAGAAGATTTTTCAAAGATCTTTTTTAAACTTTTCACTCGTCATTTTCATACCTTCGTCGCCGATGTAATTGGATGAATTTTCGTGGAAAATCGATAAAAACTCGTTGACTTGGTTCGCGTCGAGGATGTAATGTATTAATATGGAAATATTACACATTTGATATAAAATTCCGAAAACGATTTCGATTTTTAACAAAGGATTTGTTACGTTTACCAGCGAAATCAAAGCTCCAGAGATTAAGGTGGTCTCGACGATGAATAAAATCGCGTAATATGTTAGTTTAACTCGTCGATTCGTTTTATCTGTTGAATAAATCACTGTGAATGTATATCGTAAGAATTGTCTTAAAAATATTACGTCTTTGTTTTTCTCCATTTTTACTCAATATTCTTCGCGTAGTTGGATTTCAAATGTTTTTGTATGATTACGTGACGAATTGTTCTTCTGAAGGTTTTTACGTTTCGCTTTGTACATATTTCGTGAAAACGCGAAATGATAAATTAGCTCGTACTATTTGTCAAGTTGGTTGCGTTTGTTTGTTTTGCGATGAAACTGCAAATTTTCAGTTTTTTTGGTCGTTTGTTGAATTATCGAAGGATTTTTTGCCAAGCTCGTAAATAATTTGTTGGTTGAAATTGGGTGTAGTTTTTTCCACAATGGAATATTAATCGAGTTTTTACTCGCTGGATTCTAATTTTGTTTATTTGTTTTTTGAAAAATATTTTTCAAAATTGAGTAGGATTTTTCCAAGTGCGAATGAAAGAGAATTTACGCGCATATTGTTTTCAACAATTCATTTGAAAACAAGTAGATTGCAACGATATAATTTATTTTTAATTCAAAAAAAAAAACGAAAAAAACAAAAATATTTAAATTTTTTGATCGAAGAAACATTAATAAACAACGAAAATGAAAGATTTATTATGACTAGAAAAAAGGAACTTATAATTCATTACGCAGTAAAGCTTTTGACGTCAATGACGTCATCAGTACTACATTATTACGCGTATTTTTCAAGTAATTCAATATACCCCTTACCCCCTCAGCTTCAATCATTATGTTTATTGCATTTTTATTCGATTTAAATTGAGATTTTCTTCTAAGAGTAATTTGAAATTTTTCCTCTAATAATTGATCTGGGGATGGGAAGGGGGTAAAATAGAGAAATTCTAAAAATTTGGAAATAGTGGTGATTTTTCAAAAAAAAACTGTTAGATACCTGCTTTTGTTTTTTTTTAATTGGCTCAAATTGGCTAAAAAGAGAAAAAAAACTACATTTCGTGGCGATTTTTGCAAAAAATTCACCTCAATAACAGTTAAAGCGTGTTATGCAAATAAATGTGGATCATTTATTAGAAATAAAATTAATTCACAAATCGATCATTACAAATATCACTCCTCAAGTTTTCTTCAAGATTTGAACTGCAGCATTAAAATATTCACCAAGGTGTACAAACGATTCACGTTCGCAGCGAAAAAATTCAAATTCATCTCGTACAAGCGGCTCACATAAAATGGGTGATTTTTCTGGGTAATTATCAACAAAGTGAGATATTGTTTTCGAAAATTCAAGTCGTATTTGTACCACGGAATTTCTAGTAGAATTTCCGAAATACTTTCATTCTAAAAAATACCACGAAAAGTAGTTTTGATTAAGTAGTCGTTGAAAAGTGTAATAATTCATCTGGCATTTGATTTTTTGAATGAGGAACTTTTCCAAAATCAGCGCCTCTGATGTCGAAATAATCGTTTCGAAAGTATTCGCAAAAAATAATATGAAAGTTTTTTTTGGAGGTGGAGAAAAGTGTGGGGGGGGGTTAATCATTCGAGAGATCAGAATTTGAAATATTATACTTACTATGTATCCGATGACGTAAGAATTTCTGCAGCAATTGTAATGCATAGCCATTGAATAAGCACTCATTGCAAGTAATCTCATGTTCAAGTACATTGATCTAAATCTCTGTAATTTTCAGAAAACGCCATTTCAAAGTTGAATTAAGTTACTATACGTGGTTTTAATGTTATATTATTTCTTTTTAGCTGAAATCGAGCGAAATTAATTTCACGTTTTGCCGATAGATAGCGCCGCTGGTATTTCTGACCAACTTCGTCGTATTTTTAACCCTGTGAAGTGGCGCTATCTATGGACAAATTTCATTATTAATTTTTTCTACCTCTTTTAAACCTAAACTTTTCGTAATCTTTGACGAATTATTCATTTACATCGCAGATTAATTTGTAGCCGAAAAAATACCTTACCTCATGAGCCAAAGCAACAGCAACGAACATATTGAAGGAGAAAAAGATAAGCAGTTGAGCGCTCAAGGGTGTATTCAAAAGTGATATTACTTTCTGGCATTTTCTGTAAAATAACACGATTAATCATCCAATTATACGATTTACAATAGTTCATGACTCACTTGAAAATATCCTGTTGATATTTTATAGTATTTGAAAACTCCCAATTTCGGTTTCTAGATTTCTTATCGAATTTGCTTGCATCGATAAACGCGGATATTTGATTTTTATAAATCATCAATCTGGTTTCGATACTATCGGTCAACATGACATAAAGTAACCACGAACCAACGCAAATTACGCTTTCAATGGTGAACAGCAACGGATCCAGGATTTTATTAATTAGAATATGCGTCATGGCGCCTTCATCGTTGCATAATCGTATCATAGCCTGGTTACCTTTTGATCCGCACGAATACAAGAAGATGAAATCGTAACTACGATCGGTTTCCAGCTGCTCTCGTAATGCTTCTGCAATCGCGCCCAGTATAAATGTCCCCACGAAAAAATGTAAATTTTTGTCGAAGGTTTTTCGAAAATTTTTCGCTACCGTGGCCATCGCTTCTTCGCCGATGTACGTTGGAGACGTTTGGTCAAATTGGGAAGAGACTTTGTTCAATTCGTTTCGATTGTTGTAAAAGAATAACCAAGTTATGATGACGCCCGCGTTAAATGTGAATCTCGTTGCTGCCTCGAGTTTGTATAAAGGGCTGGTTATGTTTATCAAAGAAACCAAACTACCTAAGGTGAGAAAACCTATGGATGAGAATAACAACATGAAGTATATCAGTTGAAGTTTTCGATTCGAGTTCGTAGACATTCCTAAAATGAAAAAAATATTGTGCAAGAATTTTCGTGAAAATTTCACTTGAGTGGTTGATCGGTTGGAGACGTTCATGTTTCACTGAGAATTTGTAGCGATTTTGAGCGTGTTTGTGTATTGACCTTGATCGAATTTCAGATGGTTGTTTCGTGATTACAGAAAATTGAAGGTTGATTTTACTACGAAAGGAAAAAAATTATCTCGTGGTATTTGAAACCGTCGTTTTTTTCAATTATAGCGATTAGGATTTGTTTGCAAATTGTATAAATAGTCACAAATTCGATTTCATGTTGGAAAAAATAAACATAATATTTTTTGTAATCATCACGTTGAGGGAAATTTTACTATTTTCCAGAGATATTCAATTTAAACGAAGTTGAAAAAGATGAATAAATTACAAAAACAAAAATTGACACAATTTGAAGAATTAAGAATTTGATACTTTAAGAAAATAAAATTTTGATTTTGGTTTTTTTATCATTTAGGTTTTGATATTTTGATTTTAATAATTTGAAATTAATTTTACATCTCTGTGGTATTTTTTTTTCAATAAAAATTTTGTTGTTTTAGTGATACGAAAAAAAAAACTTAAAAAACTTCGATGTACGGAAATGCTTTAAAATCACAACATATTTGCTTAGAATTGAATAAAATTTGTACAAGTATCTGAAATTTTATGAAAAATTCGCTTAAAAGTTATTGAAATTTCGTTTAAATCGCTCAACATTTTACAAAATTGTAGTTTTTCATTATTTGCTTAAAATTGCATAAAAGTTGTGAAAAGCGATTGCATAAATGTCAAAATTTTCTTAAAATTACATAAAAATTGCCAAAATGATGTAAAAATTGTTTAAAGTTGTTCAATATTTGTTTGGAATTGCGAAAAAATATTGAGATATGATAAAATACTTCAGAATCGATCAGAATTCATTTAAAATTGCTTATAATTCAACAAAATTGTCAAAATTTTGTTAAAATTGTTCAATATTTGTTCAAAATTCCATAAAAACTGTTGAAACGTAAAAATCTATTAAAGTTGATTAATATTTGCTCAAAATTGCACAAAAGCTACGCAAAACGATCAAATTAACGGGAAATTCGGTTAAAATGGCAAAAAAATTACTAAGATTGTGTTGAAATAGTTTAGAATTGATCACAATTTGTTCAAAATTGCGTAAAATTGTTAAAATCATCATTAATTTTATCGTTTTGTACAACTTTTATGCATTTTTGAGAAAATATTGAACAATTTCAAACAATTTTAACAACGTTTTGACTGTTTTATGCATTTTTAAGCAATTTTTAACAAATTTTGATCAACTTTAAACTATTTTAACAACATTTCAACAATTTTTATGCTATTTTGAGCAAATTTAAGCCATTTTTAACAAATTTTTATCAATTTTAAACTATTCAACAACATTTTAGCAGTTTTTATGCAATTTTGAGCACATATTGAACCACTTTAAACAATTTTAACGACGTTTTGACAATTTTGCGCAATTCTAAATAAAATTTGATCGATTCTATATTATTTTAACAATTTTTATGCAATTTTGAACAAATATTGAACAATTTTAAACCATTTTAACAACATTTCAACAATGTTTTGAGCAAATTTACGCAGTTTTCAACAGATTGTGATCAGTTCTAAACCATTTCAACAAATTTTTTAGCAGTTATGTAATATTGAGCGAATATTAATCAATTTTAACTATATTTTGATAATTTTGGACAATTTTAAACAAATTTTGATCGATTCTAAATTGGAGGAAATTGTTGATGCATAAAATATTTATCTAATTTCCTTCAGCTTTAGTTTCTCAAAAGTTTTTCTCTCAGTTCGTCTCGAGTTACATATGAAATGATTTAGCATAAATATGTATTCCTTGTAAGTTTTGTTTGGTTTTACCACCAAACCGATAAAATTACCAAGGATCGCCATTATAGATATAACCCTACTCCTTTGATTTAATACATCTAAACCACACCTTTTTTTTCGTGTAAATAAGAAGGATGGGTTTTAGCTTTATGTAGTTTAAATAAGCATCTTAACCAAAACCTCGAAGAGGGTAATCGTTTCGTTTATATTTTGTATTTCAAAAATAACAAATTCGCCGCCGAATATAAACGCTTCATATTGGCTGTAAAAAATTGCATGTTGACTTCGTATAAACCATAAATGAAGAACGGGACTCGTTTCTGATTCAGTTCAAATAAAATCAAGTATAATTTTTGGAATTTCAAATTCCGCTGGTACCAAGGCACTTCTAGTAACAGATCTAAGAAACGTTCATTCTGAAACAAAGAATGATAGGAAGAGAGTTCTGTCATGTTGAATGTCAACGTGAAAATTGGTAATTTTTGTAAAAATCTCAGTACCATATAACCGATGGCATATGATTTGTGACAAATTATGTACAAGTTGTATACTGTCATAAGCAACGTGAGCAGCAATCTTAGAACATCGTAAAATGATTTGTATCCCTAGTTCGAAATTCAGATATTATGATTAGATTAAATTATAAATTATCATTGGGGATGTTAAATTTTTACCTGGATTGCGACTATCACCACGCCTGGTAAATTCGCGGTATAGAGAAAAATACCTATCATCATTACGGGACTATTCAACGTTGACTTGACGATTTTATTATCCCTGCAAACCATCTGAATTAATTTCCTATTGAGTGTTTGATATAAAATTTACATACTGGGTAATTTTTTGTTGAAATTTAATAACCGTCAATAATTCTGTGAAATCTTGCATATCTGACGTATTCCTTTCCATCCAGCTGATTTTTTCGATGAATAAAATCAAACGATTTTCATGTAGATGCATTCTAGCTTCGACGATCATAAACATCAGCACCAGCAATAACCATGACGCGTAGATTATAATGATTTGATATGTGGTAATCAACGGATTTATCAATATATTCACAATAATATGCATTGTGCTATTTTCCTTTATACAAAATTCTATTGCATGGGGTTCGTGATCTGGTCCGCAAGAAAAGAGATGTAAAAAACTCAAAGACTCGTTGAAATTCTGATGTCTTCCAAATGGTAGCACTGCTATGAAACTTGTCATACAACACAACATTCCGTTACGTTTTATAAACAAGAAGAAATTTTCAGCCGTGATTTCCATCGCTTCATCGCCCAAATAATTTTCCAAATTTTCATCGAATTGTTCAGATATATAATTCAATTTTTTGAGATTTCGTTTACAAAAAATATATATTATTATGTTCATTATAGTAACGACTAATCGAGACGCGGTTTCGAGACTCAACGTGATATTTGTATTCCTCAAGTTGACAATCGACACAACAGTTCCTAACAGCACTAAACTCAAACTCGAGAGGACAAATGGATAGAAAAATTTTTCTATTTGTTTGCAAGTTTTTATCGGAAATCCGCAAACGAAACGTGCAGTTTGTAAAATTATGCGAAAAAGTTCAACTCTATTGTTCGATTTCGCGAAATATTTCCACGTGTTTTTCAAACCTTCCATTTCGTTTGATTAAACTCTGCGAATTTTTCCTTCTGCGTTTTGTAGGTTTTGGTGGAATTATAGGTTTTGAAAATTCAAGGTTTGTTGAGGAAATTACGCGTTTATTGATATAAATACTCGTAGGTGAAATTTATTTCGAAAAAACTAAATTAACGGGTTGTGCTCTTGCGAATTGATTATGAGGTTTTTTCTTCGAGGAGAAATGGGTAATTTTCTTGAGAATTTTCTAGTTAGATATTAAATTACGAAAAGTGAGATGATTTTTTTTTAATTTTCAGTAAAGTAGTCGTAAGAGTTGAAGGGATGTCGAACCTTTTCCCAATTGTTTTTTGTTCGGGAATTTGGCAAATTCTCGTTCTCATTTGGCATTTTCAAATTTTCATTATTTTACCCCCGCTCTGCACTCCTCAATTTGTTGGAAATAAGGAAATTCCATCAATGATTTGAAAATTTCTTGATTATGAAAAATAAAATAGATTTGTAGAGTTTTCACTGAAAAAAAAATTTGCAAAATTACGGTTTTCGTGTACTCGTACTTATAAAGTTTCTTCCTTTTTTCCGATAATTTTCGCGATTGTGTTTGGAGTGATTTGGCTGTTAATCCTCGAGAACGGATTTTTTGAAGAATTTTCAATAATCTTGTTTGCAACCCCCCCCCCCTCCTATGTAAATTGAGAATTTTAATGATGAAATATGAATACTTTTGCTTTCATTTTTCAGAGGCTATTTTTTTATCTTTCTTTTTCAAAAATTGTAGACGATTTGTTCTCATTTACGAAATACAGACGCGTACAATGGACTTTCATTAAAATGAACTATAGTGTTCTTGGAAATTGAAAATTTTTCTATGTGAAAATATCTTTGAAGGGAAACTCGTAAATACTGGTAATTGAAATGCTTGTTCGCAATTCGACTTGAAAAAAATTATATCTGGCTTCATCTACATTTTTAAAGAGTTTTTTTTTCATCATGCTTTGCTGAATCTTTAACTTCCTTCTTTTGCGTGACAGAAATGAATTATTGATTATGCAACATTGCGATGTTACATTGTTTTCATTTCACACGAAGAAATATTACATGTATTGAAATTGTGGTAAAATTTTGTTTCACTTGGAAAATTACCGACGAAAAAATCTCTTATTTTTCTTTTTTGAAAAATAAATGTAGAAAAATCGTTGCGTGGGAGGTTCGTGAGGGAAAGCCCCTAATTTGTGAAATGGTTTCCAATTACTTGTAGTTGTAATATAATTGAACATGTATTTTTTTTAGACTTAAACTATTATATCTTTTAAGTTATACAAAAATGTTGAAAAAAATTGTACATATTAATTTATTTTTTCAATTTTTTTCAATTTCTTAACGTAATTCCATAAAATACTAATCTTGGATAGTACCTTCAAAATGCGCAGTTTTCCAGTAAAAAATCTCAAATGGCTCAGAAACGCTCCACCTTCGATTGTAATTTCCCACTGGTACCAGTGGCGTGTCCAAGTTCACGGGCCTCCGCTATCAAAGCGCGTTAATGCGGTTGAGTCACTGATACGTAGTGGAAAAATATGACCTGAGATCGGGCACTTTTTTCGTATGATTTTTTTTTCAATACTATGAACTGAAAATTTCAAGATTTCATTTTTTCACATTTTTGGCCAAAATCTCAAAATTTTCTATTATGGAAGTTCAAGAGAAATTCGAATTGAATTGAATATCGATTTCTGAGGAGCTGAAGAAAAGTTTACGTTTTGCTGTGTTTTAAATTAATTAAACTCGCTGCCGAATATAAACGCTTCATGTTGTCAGCGAAAAAAGCTAAATTCACTTCGTAAAAGCCATAAAGATCGTATGGAGTGTTCTTCTGATTCAATGTTAACGTCAACAGATAACATTTTTGAAATCGTAAACTTCGCTCGTACCAAGGAATTTCCCACAGAGTGTGTAAGAAATGTTCGTTCTGAAAGAACATGTTGAGATAGTGATGTACTGTGTGTGTATCAACATAACTTTTTCTTACCGTGTAACTCAGGATGTCTGATTTTTCACAAATCACATAATGATGGTACGCGGTGTAAATAAATACCAGAAGTATTTTTGAGTTTTGGAACACGACGTTGTATCCCTGAGTACAAACTTATTGTTTAAAAGATCGTTAGTTATGTACAGTATATTGTGTGTTATTTTCACCTGATCGGCTATCGCTTCAAAGCAATACGCATTTATAACGAAAAAAATACCCACTATTATTGCAACAAAAATCTTATGTAATGCGAGTATGATTGTGTTCCTCCTGAAAATAGTAGTGAAATTAAATGTACATTTTGAAATATTTTTTATCTTTATCTATCACAGATAAACGTTTGAACTAGAGAGATTACCGAATAACAATGTGGATCAAAATGAGAAATAAGTTAATAATGAAACCGATTTATAGATAGCGTTTTTACATTACATCCCCCTCCCACTCTTTATACTCCCGTTGGAATGCATGCGATGCTATCTATCGGAAAAACATGGTATTATTTTTGCTCAATTTTTATCTTAAAATATTTTCCCATTCTGGTAGGTCATCTAGTTATGTTGATCTGTGATATTTTTACGTTTTGATGAATACATAATTACATACGCTAAAATATCCTGTTGGTGTTTGATCAAAATGAAGAACTCGTAGAGATCTGTTGTATCAGATCTCTTCATGGTTTTAATTTTATCAACAAAAACCGACGAGCATTTGTCATACATCAATAATCGTTCTTCGACAGCTGCATAGAACGCGGTCAAAAGCAACCATCCAGTATAATTGACAACTAACTGCCACACAAAGAGGACGGGACTTACTATTTCATTGATAATAACATGAACGAGAGTCCCTTTTACGATGCAAAATGGTATTTTAGGTAATGTATCTTGTGATCCACACGTGAAAAGGATTGCAAAATCTAGCATTTCGTTGGAACTTCGAGTTTCATCAAACGATATGCTAGCTAATCCTACCACTACAGTAATACTGCCTAGAATTGCTTCGTATTTGGCGAATTTGAAAAATTTCTCAATTGCTATTGCGACCGCGTCGTCGCCCATGTAGTACGGAGAACTGTTGCTATATTGCTCAAAAATATGCTCCATTTTGTCGCGATTCTTGTAGCAATACACGAAAGTTATTATTGTACATACCGAACTGATTAATCGTCCTAAGACTTCGAGTTTTGATGATAAGTTTGCTAAGTTAATGGCAGAAATTAGGCCCCCTGCAGCGAGGAAACTTAAAGTTATAAGCGAGGAAAAGTTATAGTATGTGGCGATATTTACGTCGACTTTTATCGGAAATCCATAAACGAGACGTCCTATTCGTAAAAATTCGCGAAAAAGTACGTTATCGGTTTTCGATCGAGAGGTATTTTTCATCTGTGTTTTTCCAACGTGGACCCTTCGAGAATCCATTTCACGTATACAGTTCCTAACAAAACTTTTGTCGATTTTTTTTTCAATTTTAAGGTTATTTTCTGTTTATTAAAACACAGGTAAAATAAAATACAAGCGCAGTATGTATAATTAGGAAAGAAACATTCGCAAAAAAAATATTCAAAAATTATACATTTTGAAAATTATTAGTGGTTTTTTGTAAAATTACAATTTTTCAAGGACAGAGAAATTCATTTTGTTCTCGTACAAAATAAAAATTTAAAAATAATGAATTTTGTACAATTATTTTCATGTTCCGTTTCAGGGTTAAAAACTACTCAAACCTGCCTATTTCCTAGAATTATTATATGTAATTGGAAAAAACTCGCTATTGATTTTTTTTTATTTATTTGGGTGGAATAATTAAATAACGTATTCTGAGGTCACTGTTTGAATTTAAAAAAAAACTACAAAACGAGTTGAAAATGAATTAAAAATTGCTTTGAAAATACCCACTATAAAAAGTTATCCTTTTCGAAAAATCAATTTTTTTTGAAAATCAGATGGGTTTTTTTTGTTAAATTACAGTTGACGGAATGAATTGAAACTTCACCCATTTTTTTTAAACATCTACATCGCGCGGAAAAATTTACAAACCTCATTTTTGATGTATTTTTGATTCTTGAATGTCATATATTTTTTTCAAAATTTTGCCTCCCCGTAGTTGTGGTTAAAAATCGCGAAAACCGCGCGGGCGCGTCAATCGGCACTTCCCACTGTGCATTAGCGCTTCGTCTACCGTTGCGCGCGGCGTCGCGTTAAGCCTGTAGTAACATGCCTAACGCAACCACGCGGGTAACCGTAAATGAGGCGCTACAGCTTAGTGAGAAGTACTGATTTCGCGCGCGCGCTGAAGTTCGTCATAAAATAATTTTTTTCTCAAAATCTACTGATTTTTGGGTTACGGATCGTATGAAGTTTTTTGTTTGAAATAATTTCAAGATTATTTTACGATTTTTTTGGAGTCAGAAAAGTTGATTTTCTCAAAAAGGAAAACAAGCCAAAAACCAATGTACAAAAGTCGACTTTACGTTTATAGTTTAAGTTATGACGTAATCAGTTACGAAATGAAGTCTAATCTGCCTATGTAGTGTGAATGGATCATCTATATCTTATTTTTAAATGTATCAAACTTGCTGCCGAGTATAGTCGCTTCATATTATTCGCGAAAAATGGCAAGTTGACCTCGTATAAACCATAAATAACGTAAGGTGTACTCTTCTGATTCAACGTCAGTACCATGAGATAAAATTTTTGGAATTTTATGTTTCTTTCGTACCATGGAACTTCCAGTAATGTATTAACGAAATGCTCATTCTGAAATTTGTATTAAAATAAAATGGAATTTAAAACAGTCGAATTATTTTAAAAGAAAGTACTCACCGCGTATCCCATAATGTAGGATTTTTCGCTAATTACGTAATGATTGTGTGAAGTGTAAAGAAATGAAACGATAAATCTTCCAATTTGAAAGAAAGATGAGTATCCCTGGTGAAGAAACAATTTTATACTCGAAGATTGTAACTATACGTGGTTTGTGAAAAAATTGCTAATTATTCTACCTGACTCGCCATCATCGTGAAACAATAGATATTTATTGTGAAAAAGTATCCAACTATTATCATGGTAGACACGTTCAACGTGTTTAATGTAAATTTATTACTCCTGAAAAATGATTGAAATTTAATTAATCGCGTCACGCCGGCATTTCATTAATTATAAACAACATACATGAAAATATCTCTTTGGTATTTGACGATGGAATCAAATTCTCGTAAATCATTGACATTGTGTTTATCCATCGATTTGATTTTATCAATGAATTCATGTACATATTTATCATACACTTGTAACTTTGCTTCGACGATCGAATGCGCAGCCGACAAAAACAACCTTCCGGTGTAAATGACTACAGATTGAAAAATGGCTAAAAAAGGATTAGCGATTTCATTCACTATGACATGAATCATACTCTCTTTTTCAATACACATTGACACCTTGCAAGGTACGTCTTTTGATCCACATGTAAACATGAACGAGAAATCGAAGGCATCGTTGGTTTCCGGTGATTCCGCCCACGGTATTAGGACCAAGCCTATTCCTACCGTTGAACAGAATCGTATCACGTCGTGTTTGGCGAAATCTATAAAATTCCTGGCTGCTATTTTGACCGCTTCGTCGCCCATGTAATTTGAAAAATTTCTGTCGCATTGGCCGAATATATAATTTAATTTTTTTCGATTAATACGGAAAAATATAGTCGCCATTACTGTGGTCATCGTTATTGTTAGTCGTTCCGCCGCTTCTAGTCTCTTGGTGATGTTTGTCAAATTAATAATGGAAATTAGTCCGCCAACCGAGAGAAAGATTAAAATAAAGAGTAAAACAATGTAGTAGTAGATGTGAATATTTTCATCCTCCTTTGCGGGAAATCCCACGATGAAACGGCCGATTCGTAGAAACATGAGGAAGAGTTGTAAATGGTTGAACTTCCGTGTGGGCTTTTTTCTTGGCATTTGGTTCGCGATTTCGTTCCATCAATAGAGCACAAAAACTGATCGTCGGTAGGTGATTTCTTCTTGAAAAATTTTCCTTTTCTTGTTTATTTTATTTGAGGTTGATTTCTTATTCAATTTGGTATAATTGAGTTATTGTAAGGTTGAATTTAAGGTATAATCGAGAAAATAATATCGCAGGGATGAATTCGCGTGAAAAATTATTGTTTGAGTGATAATTATGATTGTTTGAATAAAAAATTGGAGTAAATTCTTTTACGGTTGTTTATTCAAGGAAGCGTGCTTATCCTCGAAATTATTGTAATTGCTGAATAACAAGGGCGTTTTTTTCTTGTTTCTTGGGATGGAAAATTTTTTCTCGACGGTACCTTCCTTTCTCTCGTCAGTAGCTAAGTTTTTTCCAAAATTTGAGGTCAAATTGGAATGAACATGTAATTTTTATGATTACCTAGTTAAAAAATCTCCATGAAGTTATTTTCATGTTCCGTTTCAGGGTTAAAAACTACTATAACCTGCTTATTTCTTGGAATTATTATAATTGAAAAAAACTCGCTATTGAATTTTTTTTATTTATTTGGGTGGAATAATTAAAAATGTATTCAGGGGTCATTCTTTGAATTTTTTTAGAAATTACAAAACGAGTTGGAGAAAAAATTAAATATTGCTTTGAAAATTATATACCATATAAAGTTATCCTTTTCGAAAAATCAACTTTTTTTGAAAATCAATCCGGTGGGATTTTTTTTTTAAATTACGATTGACGGAATGAATTGAAATTTGCCAAATTTTTTTTTAAACATCTACGCCACTCGTCAAAATTTTCAAACCTTATTTTTTTGATGTATTTTTGATCCTCGAATGTCATATTTTTTTCAAAATTTTGCCTCCTCGTAGTCGTGGTTAAAAATCGCGAAAACTGCGCGCGCGCGTCAATCGGCACTTCCCACTGTGCGGTAGCGCTTCGTTTACCGTTGCGCGCGGCGTCGCGTTAAGCCTGTAGTAACATGCCTAACGCAACCACGCGGGTAACCGTAAATGAGGCGCTGCAGCACAGTGAGAAGTACTGATTACGCGCGCGCGCTAAAGTTCATCATATAAAATAATTTTTTTCTCAAAATCTACTGATTTTTGGGTTACGGATCGTATGAAGTTTTTTGTTTGAAATAATTTCAATATTATTTTGCGATTTTTTTGAAGTCAATAAAGTTGATTTTCTCAAAAAGGGAAACAAGGCAAAAAACAATGTACAAAAGTCGACTTCACGTTTATAGTTTAAGATTATACTTCACAGTATCATCAGTGTTTACATTTTGTGTGCAATATTTGGTTTGAGGTACCTCACTTTACTCCCGTTTTTCTCCGGAAATATTGCATCGATTTCGTTAATTTTTTTTTAAACGAGAGGTAATCCACTCGGGAGTGGGGCATAATGGTTTTTTTTTCGATTTATGGACCGATAAGTGACTATTATCAGAATTAGTGCGATTGAACTAGTACGCATTATCTAAAGCTTTTTTTGAAAAAAAACTTTAGTATTGCAGCACTTCTGTGGTAATTTTAAACAGATTCGTAAAAAAAAATTCCAAAAAAAAATTGAAGATTTACGAAGAAAAACGGGAGTCAAGTTTAGACAGGGGCAGCTAGGGGGACATAGGTTTGACCAAATTCGTTCTTTTCATGCAATGCGTTAGATGCACGAATGAGAGGAACTTTGATCAAATCATTACGGTCGTTTTCACTGTGTAGTATACAACCGGATCGGGAGCACGCCAGAGCCAACAGATTTTTATCATAATAATGACGTCATTAACTACGTGTTATCATTATCAAATTGACTTATTGAATGAAGTGAACCCAACACACGTTTGATTCCGCCATACATATGTGAAAATTGAAATTAATGCTGCGAATTGTTGCATTAATTAGGTTATTGTCACGTTTTTTAACGAAAAATGTAATCCGAATTCATCAAAATATACATTATGAGTTTTATTTGCGAAAAGTGTTCAAATAAATATTCCTTTAAAAAGAATTTAGTTCGCCATCAAAAGATGCCGAGAAAGAGGCCATTGCAAATGCCTTCCAGAATAAAAAATCGAATGTATTGGTAGTCCATCAAAACTTTGATCATGAATATTAATATCGATAAGACGTTATTTCATTAAATTGCAATAAAATGAAATTAAGTTGTATCTTTATTTGTTTTTACTAAAAATTAAAAAAAAAAAGAAACTAGATAAACAGAATAAACTTTGCAGGGAAAAACGGAAAATAATTGAAAATGATTAAAAAAAATAGAAATGAAAACGATGTAAAAAAATCCTTTACCCATGAAGTAATGACGTCATTGTTATGATAAAAATCTGTTGGCTCCGGCGTGCTCCAGATTCCGGTCGTGTGAAACAAAGCCTTAAGTTATGACGTAATCAGTTATGAAACGAAGTCTAATTTGCCTGTGTAGTGTGAATAGATCATCTATATCTTATTTTTAAATGTATCAAACTTGCTGCCGAGTATAGTCGCTTCATATTATTCGCGAAAAATGGCAAATTGACCTCGTATAAACCATAAATGACGTAAGGTGTACTCTTCTGATTCAACGTCAGTACCATGAGATAAAATTTTTGGAATTTTATGTTTCTTTCATACCAAGGAACTTCCAGTAATGTATTAACGAAATGCTCATTCTGAAAGTTGCATTAAAATAAAACGAAATTTAAAACAAAAAAAAAAGTTGAATTATTTTAAAAGAAAGCACTCACCGCGTACCCCATAATGTAGGTTTTTTCGCTGACTACGTAATGATTGTGTGATATATAAAGAAATGAAACGATAAATCTTCCAATTTGAAAGAAAGATGAGTATCCCTGGTGAAGAAACAATTTTATACTCGAATAAGATTGTAACTGTACGTGGTTTGTGAAAAAATTTCTAATTATTCTACCTGACTCGCCATCATCGTGAAACAATAGACATTTATTGTGAAGAAAAGTCCAATTATTACCATGGTAGACACATTCAACATGTTTAATATAACTTTATTACTCCTGAAAAATGATTGAAATTTAATTAATCGCGTCATACCGGCAATTTCATTAATTATAAACAACATACATGAAAATATCTCTTTGGTATTTGACGATGAAATCAAATTCTCGTAAATCATTGACGTTGCGTTTATCCATCGATTTGATTTTATCGATGAATTCATGTACGTATTTATCATATACTTGTAACCTTGCCTCGACAATCGAATGCGCAGCACCCAAAAACAACCTTGCGGTGTAGATGACCACAGATTGAAAAATGGCTAAAAAAGGATTAGCGATTTCATTCACGATGATATGAGTCATACTCCCTTTTTCAATACACATTGACACCTTGCAAGGTACATCTTTGGATCCACATGTAAACATGAACGAGAAGTCGAAGGCATCGTTGGTTTCCGGTGATTCCGCCCACGGTATTAGAACCAAGCCTATTCCTACCGTTGAACAGAATCGTATCACGTCGTATTTGGCGAAATCTATAAATTTCCTGGCTGCTATTTTGAGCGCTTCGTCGCCCATGTAATTTGAAAATTTTCTGTCGCATTGGCCGAATATATAATTATATTTTTTTCGATTAATACGGAAAAATACCGTCGCCATTACTGTGGTCATTGTTAATGTTAGTCGTTCTGCCGCTTCTAGTTTCTTGGTGATGTTTGTCAAATTAATAATGGAGATTAGTCCACCAACCGAGAGAAAGGTTAAAATGAAGAGTAAAGTGATGTAGTAGTAGATGTGAATATTTTCATCTTCCTTTGCGGGAAATCCTTCGATGAAACGGCCGATTCGTAGAAACATGTGGAAGAGTTGTAAATGGTTGAATTTCCGTGTGGGCTTTTTTCTTGGCATTTGGTTCGCGATTTCATTCCATCAATAGAGCACAAAAACTGATCGTCGGTCGGTAATTTCTTCTTGAAAAATTCTCCTTTTCATTTCTTATTCAATTTTGTATAATTGAGTTGTTGTGAGGTTGAATTTAAGGTATAATCAAGAAAATAATATCGCAGGGATGAAATTTGCGTGAAAAATTATTGTGGTTTGAGTGATAATTATGATTGTTTGGATAAAAAATTGGAGTAAATTCTTTTACGGTTGTTTATTCAAGGAAGCGTGCTTGTTCCTCGAAATTATTGTGATTGCTGAATAATAAGGGCGTCTTTTTTTCAAGTTTCTTGGAATGGACAATTTTTTTCTCGATGGTCGAATTTTCTAAAATTTGAGGTCAAATCAGAATGAACATGTAATTTTTATGATGACCTAGTTAAAAAACCTTCATGAAGTTGAAATTTTGGTCGGTCATGGAGATTTTTTCGTTTCATTTATTACAAAAGTATACCTCAACTGAAAATAACGAGTTTATAAGTTTTAACAATTATTCAAAAATTATTTTTAAAAAAATAAATACGACAGTGGTATCCAAAATATGATTTGAAATGGTTTTTTTGAGCTGGCTTTCTCCAAATTCAAAAAAAAACTGTATTAATTTATTGAAGCGTTATTACACCTACTTTTGTTTTAGTGTTATTTTTTTTACATTATATGGACAATTTTTTTTATTTTGGCATTAAAATGAAAGAAATAAAATACTTGAAAATATATTTCGGTAAATAATTTATAGAAATTTGATTACAAAAAGGTACTTTTTTTAAAAATAAAAATATTTTTATTATTACTCATGGCTTATTATATTATAATTCATAAAAATTCAATAGTGTATTTTTCGCTAGTACATTATATTCTTTTAATTACTGATTGATTAACGACTCCCACCTCCGCGGTGAACAGACATCTTTCCCTTTTTTCCTCTTCATTAGTCGAAAATTCTTTTACTGTAACTTGAAAGTTCAATTTGTAAGTTCGTTAGCTCGTCATTGTTGACGTAGAAGAAGAATATTTAACAACGAATAGATTCTCCTCATATTGCTCGCGAAATATCGCAAATCCACACGATACAGTCCATATAATTTAACGTCCAATGGTTTCTGATTTACTATTAAAGCCATTAAAAAGGTTTTTTGGAATTTTTCATCTTGCTCGTACCAGGGGAAATTCTGCAGCGAATTGATTAACTGTTGATTCTGTATAATGAGGTGATATTTTAACTGTGCAAAAATGGATTGTAGAGAATAATAAATTACTAATCAGTAATTACCACATTCGATACGGTCATGGAACTTTGACATATGACGTAATGCTGCACTGTGCCTAGTGCGATGTAATATGACGTTTTTATTATAAGTAATATATTGCCATTTCCCTGATGAAAAAAAAAACACGACATATAATTTCGAAGCACCCTACAACAGTTGATTTTGAATATTCATCTCACCATTGTCACCATCACAAAAGCTGCTAAAACGGTTAACGCGTAGAATGACTGGACGTGCAACAGCATCGGGTAATGTATCAAAGGAAGTAAATCTCGAGAGTATCTGAAACATCGAATATCTTCAGATGAAAAACAACAACACAATTGTGGTCATGATAGAATACCCATACTTCCTGAGTTCAAATTGGTATCGTACGATTTCGGCGAATCGCTTCTTGAGGAAATTCGACTTGGATACGTTCAAATGAGAGATTTGCGTTGCTAATAGCGATAACTTGATTTCAAACATCTCTGCTCGTGCTTCGATACAGCTCGTGATTGTTAGAAATAACAAGAGCAAGCTCAAATTGAGATTCGTCTCATATAACAAAAACATCAGTTGTAAGACATTAACGAGGAATAATTGAGCATAGGTACGAACCTCCAAGCACAACTTTATAACCGGTGATTCGCCGCAATGAAACCAATACGGAATTATACTCAGTGCAACCACATCTTCGTCTTTTAAATCGTTCATATTCAGGAGTAATGGACAGAAGAACATGAGAATCGAAGAACTGATGATGATACCAGAATTAACAATTGATAACATGATGATGGTTCGTTTTAAAATTCGCGATGTAATTTTGCTAGCCTCTGTTCCGATGTAATCCGGCGAATTGATGTTCAAAGGGGTTTGAAATTTCGTCCATATCTCTTTGGAAATAATTTTAAAGTGAATGAAAAACATGCAACTGGTAATGTGCAACGATGCAAGTAATAAAATTTCCAATTTTTTCATATTATTGGTTACATTACAAAGTGATATCAGTGCTCCTGCACAATTGACGAATATCGATAAGAAGTAGATGACTTGTAGCAGAATTCTAATTCTTCGTGAAATTCCGTCATGTAACGCGAAAAAAAATTTACAATAGTTGATGCATAAGTTTAAGAAGTTCTGATCATCTGAAAATTTGCTTTTAATTTGGTTCCAAAGTATCAACATCTTGCTGGAAGATTCATACTGGTTCGATACGTTTTAAAAACTGAGGGTGTTTTTTCTTTTTCGACGAAAGAGTTGGTATCGATTTTCGGCTAATTTCAAGTTTGAAAATTGCGAAAATAATGACAGTTGAATGCGTAAAGAGGAGGTTATTTACAGATTTTGAAATTATTTAAGGTAATTTTCCAGGTTTGGGTGATTATTTGTTTTGTTATGGACGTAAAACCGTATTATCAAATGAACCGCGATGAATTTTGTAAAAAGATATTTTTTGAAATTGTTGATTTTTTTGTAACTCATGTAAGACAAGTTGCAAAAACATAGTTATTTAATGCTTTTTTATGTTGAGATTTCTCTTTATCAAACTACGAGGAATCAGAAGGGATTTTAGTACTTTTCTTTCGAGTTTCATTTTTTTTTTTTTTGGAATTTGATTGAAACTGATGTCATAAAAATTATACAATATTTTGAGAAAATTATATGTTGAAAAAAAAAGAAATAATTTGGACATGTTAGATAATCATTTATTATAGTGATTCAAGTTTTTTTTTACTGGGTATATGAGGTGCACTTATTAAAGCGATCCTTTTCGTCGGAAATGTAGCAACATCATGTTCAAAAAAGAATACATCGTTTTTACGCATCTCATGGAAAATCCATAATTAAATGTATACATTCCACCGGCTGAAACTGTTATGGCTTTTTGATTGTGGGTCAAGCACATGACGTACATTTTCCTGAATCTGATGCTCTGATCGTACCATGGAATGTCGGCCAGTTCACTGAGTATCATTATGTTCTAAAAATCAGTGTAATGTGAATGATTTCGTCGTTGCTATAGTAATTGCATTAAAATTTCAAAAGTGAATGAAAATTTCACGAAAATTTTCCAACGGTTTCATCAATATCATGTCTGAACGCTCAATTCATCTTCCATTTTTATAAAAACAGTCAAAATAAAAATCACCAAAATGGTGACAAGGTGACAGAAAACGGCCAGATTGGCCTAAAACAGTTACAAAGTGACAAAAACGATCGAAATAGCCAGAAGGTCACGAAGTGACAGCTAGAAAACAGTCAAAAAGACTTGAAACAATCACAAAGCAACAAAAAACGATCAAAATGACCTAAAACAGTTACAAGGTGACAAAAAATGGTCAGAATGACCTAAACCTAGTTACTGGGTGAAGAACAGAAAACAATCAATGACTTAAAACAGTCACAAGGTGTCAAGAAATTGTCAAAATGACCTAAAACAGGTACAAGGTGACATAAAATAGTTGAAATAATCTAAAATAGTCACAAGGTGACTGACAGAAAACAATCAAAATGACTTGAAACAGTCACAAGGTGTCAGAAAATTGTCAAAATGACCTAAAACAGGTACAAGGTGACATAAAATAGTTAAAATAATCTAAAATAGTCACAAGGTGACTGACAGAAAACAATCAAAATGACTTGAAACAGTCACAAGGTGACAGAAAATAGTCAGAATGACCTAAACCTAGTTACAGGGTGATGGACAGAAAACAATCAAAATGACTTGAAACAGTCACAAGGTGACAGAAAATAGTCAACTAAAACAGTTACAAGGGTGTCAGAAACCGTCAAAATGACTTGAAAAAGTCACAAGGTGACAAAGAATGGTCAAAGAGGTCAAAAATGGTAACTTTGTGACTGGAGAATGAATTCTCATGAAGATAGTAAAAAGTTTACCTGATCTGTTATAACTTGTGCGTATAAACAATGCATCACGAATCCAGCTGCACCGGAAACCGAGATAACGAAGGTTTTGACAATTAGTATTCTGTGACTATTCGCCTAAAATGTCAACAATGGATGTATTTGCACGAATATTTAAAGCATATGATCACAAAAAGTGCAATTTATACCTCCATAATTATTGTGAACGCGACGAAAGTTAAAGTGCCCCAAAATTCGATCAAGAATATAAATATGTATCCTCGCATCACGGAAATTATTTCACTGCTGTATCTGTTCGTGGAAATGGAATTGTAAAAAATTCCTCCAATTAATCAAACCCCTTTGACGATACTTACGAGCGAATAAATTGCTGGTATTTTATATTCCTGCGAAACTCCTCGATCACAGCATCGTCGTACTTGTCCAATTTCCCGTATTTCATCAAATTTCGACGACACGTAGACCTCATATTATCGGCCATTTCTCTTATTTGCAACCTCAGTGTTTCCAGATGTATCCATACGTTGGCCATACAAACAGAATAAAATATACAAGCAGCGCAATACACCCAGTACTCGAAACCTACCGCAATCGTGGTAATTGTATTAGCAAACCACACTTCTTGGCTGGTATCAGTTCTCCAACAAAAATACTTCTCATGTCCTACCCGTACATCGCAACTCAACCAAAATGGTATCATCAAGGAATACTTGTTGGAAAACTCCTCGTGGGTGAGCAAATAAAGGAAAGTGGATATCATAAAAATACTAGCCCACGCTGTATGGATAACAAAATAAGTTATGAATTTAATGGTGAAAAATGTATCCGTCCTTTCGAGTATCCGATTGGAGTGATTATTGGTGAGATTCCGTATCAAATCCAAGACTTCGGTTTTCTTATGATAAAAATATATGAATATTAATAAATCGCTGAGCTGCGGGATTATCGTCGAGAAGATTTCCAACTTGATTACACTTTCGGTTGCGAAGTAAAGTGGAATAAGACTTCCAGTTATTGCACCGGTAACACTGATAACATATATCCAATAATATATCGTACTGTAAATCTTGTACTTTCTCGGGAATATGCCGAATGTATAAAGAAACACTTTAAGCATCGTATGTAGATATTTCGGGAGGACCGTGTTTTCTAGAAATTCGTCCATTATTATCGGATGCTAATACCTGACTAAATGGTGGTGAGTAACTCTCGAGTAATTTCCTCAGAAATGGGGTAATTTTGATAATTGTGGTTTATAATTTGTTAATTACAACTGGAAACGATGTATTTGCGTGTTTTTAAACTATTTTCGCAATTCGAAATAACTTCGAGAGGTAATTACAACTTTGGTGTTTGAATTTATTTGCCATTTTGTAAAACTTAAGTACTTATTTATTTGCTGAAAAAATTCCCGAAAATTTTAATAAGTTTGGGTGAAACTTTTTGGAGATATTTTTATGTTCAGAATTGTTATGGGCTGATAAGTGAGTAATTTCACCAAAGTTCATTAATCATTATGCTGATATTTGTTACTAATAGACAAAAGACAAATCTACTTAACAAACTTTAATAATAAGGTTAATAACATATTGCAAATAGAATAGGCAGTGTTCAACATATTACTAAATGAATTCATATTCACTTCGTACATATTGGCGATTTTGGTCAAATATGGTTTTCGAAATTTCACGTTCATCGTGTACCATGGAATATTAACTAACTCGTAGAAAATCTCACCTCTCTGAAACAGGCCAACACGCGAAACTAATGTAAATTTTATTGTAACAACGCATGCGCAAAACTGCGTATAACGAGCATGCGTAGTTGTCAAGCGCAAGCGACATGCGCGGACAACATGCGCACGGAGAAACACGTTTCTCTTTTTGTTGGCGATCGACGCAACGTTTTTTTTCTCATTTCCAATTTATATGCTTATGCTTGGTGGCCAAAGCTTTTGAAATTAAAAACGTATCCGAAGTATTAAAAACAGCAGGAATTGTAGTAATTTACGGATAATTTGGTAGTAATTACAGATAAAGTACTGGTATTTTCCGGTAAATATAGGTAATCAACTCGTAATTACAAGTGATTACATGTAATGTGCTGGTAATTAGTGGTAAATACAGGTAATTTACAGTGGTTTACCAGGAGTTACTGGTAATTCATTGGTAATTACAGGCAATTTAATGGTAATTAAAAGTAATAACTTGTAATTCAGTGGTAATTACTGGTAATTTACATTACTGATTTGCCGTAAATAAAGATGGTGAAACAGCAACCTTGAACCAGCAATGTGATTCCTAACGAAATCAGTCTTCGTTGAACCGAGGGACTGGTTCGATCTATTATATTTTCAACTACCTCATTTGTCCCTTTTATTTTGGTTAGTAAAGCTAATAAATTTTTGCGACATGCGTTTATTTAGAGGAACACAAGCATGCTGCAGAGTTGCGGTGATATTGCAGTGAATGACTCTAAAGTGTTGATGCTTCCTGTGCTATTTAAAAAACCGATAATACTTCCGAGTACTCCGAATGACATGGAGGATGTCAAAAAGATCCAGCTTGTTATGTTGTACAGTTTGTTGTCGAATATCCCTAAAAGTGGAAGAGATATGTACACAACGGTTCGAAAGAAGTTAGTATGAAACATGTTCACTTTTTGGTTCGTGTTTCGACTGACTTTAATTTGAAAAAATGCGGCCCATGTTATCGTTTTTTTAATTTTTTTCAAATTTTAAAATCAAGGTTTAAACAATGATGGGCTTTGTGATAAGAATTGCCTATTGATGATTTATTTAATCGAAGTTATCTGATTGAAAATTCTATAAATTTTTATTTAGATTATTCGACGTCGTTGTATGTTTGTTTTTTGTAAAGAATTAACAACAATTGCGCTTCATTTTTAATTCGCGTGATTACTACCAATAAATCCGACTTACGGGGTAAGCTTGTTAAATCCCCCTGCACGTTACACAAACGTATATCCTCACTCGATTTCTCTGAGACAACGAGAGCATCAATATAATTCGTTATGGATCGTATAATTATACCATTTCTTTTCATTTTCGTCGCTGAATAATTAAATACTTTGATACGTAATGTTTGTCCATCAAAAAACCTTTATTTGAATACTTAATATTTACTATATGTGAAAAATAACACGTTACAAATGGAATAAATAGTTTTCAACATGTATCCGAAGCTGCTCAAATTGATTCTGTACATGTCAGCGATTTTAACTTTTATTGGAGTGCAGTTCAGAGTCAGCATAATTAAGTATATTTTACGGAATTCGATATTCTGCGTGTACCACGGAAAGTTTACCAGTTCGTCGAAAATTTCTTCTTTCTGAAACAACGCGCATTTGTAATTTTAACGATTTATCGTAATCGACTTTGTTTACACGTTGCGCAGAAGGGTAGGCGCATATCCCCCCACCTATCGGATACGTTGGTGGTAACGTCATGACGTCAATCGCATATGAGATGTCGTTGAACGAAGACGTACAACGTCTGTGTTCACTTGAAAATTTGCAAATAACGTTATTAATGATTGAAGCACTTACTACATTTGATATATTTTGAATATATTGAACTGTGATGAAAGCCATATATAACAATAGTATACCCATTAAGGCTACCTTGAAACTCGCCATTCTGTCGTTATGAAACTGAAATCAATGAAAAATGAATTTTCCCCATTTAAAGAGCTTCTCATTATGTATAATTCAAACATACGAAGGAACATCAAACCTCGTGAAAAATCCCAGGAAAAAAGAGCGCAGCGGTTATTGCAAAACGGACGAAGAAAATAGTCACGAAACCTCTGCACGTGGTGATCATTTGCAACAGACAGCTAATAAAATATTTCAAGAAAATTATCAAGTTCAAAGGTAGAATTTGATTGGCATTTACCTGTGAATGAATTGCTGGTATTTGAAAATTTTTAAAAATTCTCGTCGAATTTTGTCTTCATAATGTGGTGAGATTCTATTATACTCCGGTCTGTTATGGAAAAAAAGTAAATAAATTTTGCGAGTGTTTTCCCCCAAAGTTGTTAATTTATCTTTCATCAATTTCAAATGACACGCGAGTTCTTCGGAAAGTATCATGTAAATGAAAAAAGAAGAGTAATTCACTAAACCTGCCATTGTGACAATCACCATCTGAACCACATTAGACGCCAGTAATTCCTTTTTGTTGTTCATTCTCCAGCATAAAAACTGCAGTGCCTTGTTGCTGCGATGATTACCACAGGAATACCAAAATGGTATAACGTAATCGAATTTATAGTTGATTTTGTCGCGTTGAAATGAAAGGATTATTGTTGGAAGTACGAAGAAAATGCTTTGACCTGACATTATGGCGATGAACCAAATGAGCTTCTTTCTCGTTGATGAGTCAGTTAAAGTTATTATACTCTCGGAGTAATCCTGGGTACCTTGGAGTTTGTCCAAAATTGTTGAAAAGTTTTCACGAAATGCATTCATATATAGAAATATGAGCAAATTACAAAGTAGTGGAGGGACAGCTGTAAAAGATTCGAGCTTTTCTAAAGTGCCATTGCTGT
Source organism: Maconellicoccus hirsutus (assembly GCA_003261595.1). NCBI lineage: Eukaryota > Metazoa > Arthropoda > Insecta > Hemiptera > Pseudococcidae > Maconellicoccus > Maconellicoccus hirsutus. Next base: position 63,796 of record QBDW01001584.1, read on the forward strand.
TCAGGAAACCAATTAAACTGCCGAATGCGCCAATAGATAATGCTATCGTTAAAATTACTCTGTATATTTTACGTTGATTCATTCCCAATAATGACGAAGCTGCGTAGGTGACCCATTCGATGAAATTTGAGTTCATATTTTGACACCAAAATTTCATGTTATGCTTATTTGACGAATTGTCGAACCGATGTGTTATACTATGTTTCATACTTTTGAAAAATGGTCAAAAATTCAACATAAAGATGTACTTACTATTTCTAAACTTTTAAGGTAAAAATACTCTTTTCAGTGTTTCAAAATGACTGAAACTTGACAAACGCTAATGATAGGTGAATAATGGAGGTGTTTTTCATTTTCATTTTCGCGTGATAACCCGTTATTATCGTTAAATAATAGATATAGTCTTCTTATGTTTCATTTACCGTTTTTGTATTAATTTCGCGAATTTAGTATGATTTGCTTTTGTTTTTTTCCTGAAGTATTTTTTACTGTGGCTGGGTTGTGGTATTTTTTTCTGAATTGTGGAAAAGTTCGTCAAGGTCAAGCCTTAAGTCAATAAGAAATTAAGGGAATCTGAAGATTTTAATGTAATATGACGAAATTTCGTTTCATATTTTCATCAACTCGATCTTAAAATTTGTTTGGGATCTTTTACTTTGGCTTTGTAAATTTCATAATCATTGGATGGTCCTGTTAATGTTGTTCAAAAATCGCTGCCTAATTTTTTAGTTAAATTTCTCAGCTGGAAAATTTTTACTTTAATTACTTGTTTATTTACTTTTTGGGTTATTTTCTGATAATAAAGGGTTAGTATCTATTATACGTCAAACGTAACATGTTACCAGCCGAATACATGGTTTTCATGAGGTTCCCAAAGTTTCTTAAATTGATTCTATATATATTAGCAACTTTCACATCAATGGTGGAACAATTCAGCGTTAACATGATCAAATAAACTTTGCGAAATTTTATATTCTGCGTGTACCATGGAAAATTGACGAGTTCGTAGAAAATCTCTTCTTTCTGAAACACCATTCGTTTGTAATTTTAAAAAGTACCTTTATCGACGTTGCGCAGCAAGATGTGCGCATCTCCCCCCACCACACTATTGAATATGTTACGTTATCGTCAGTCATGATTGAGATATTGTCGAGTGCAGACATGCGACGTTCGTGTTCAGTTGACTCAGTTGGACGTACTTACCGTATCCGATAAATTTTGAATGAAGAAAGTAGCTATGATGGTCTTGTAGAAGATGAATGCGCCCATAAAAATGATCTTGAAGACTGCAATCCTGTCGTTATGAAACTAGAATCATCGAATTTTTTATAATGGTACATTTTATAATTAAAATAAAATACTTAGAAATGCCATACAATACCTCGTAAAGTATTCCAGGGAACAGTAGTGTTACATTTATTCCAAAATGAAAGAAAAAATACGTCAAGTATCCTCCAAACAATGAGATAATTTGAAATATACAACTAGTAATGTTTTATAAATTAAATAAATACACTTTCGAAAAAAAATACCAAATCGTATTTACCTTTGTAAAAATTGTTGGTACTTGAAAAGGCTCACGAATTCTTGATAAATTTCTTTTTCGCGAACGAGTAAGATCTCCAAGCGTTCTTGTGGATTCTTGGAAATAACTAGATGGTCTTCTAATGCTTTTTTACTCAAAGTTGCTATTTTATTTTTGATGAATTTTAAATGACTTACGAGTTCTTGGGAAATTATTATATATAAAAAAAATGTCGCGTAATTGATTACCATGAAGGCTACTACGAGCACAAGCTGAATCAAGTTGAGCACTAAAAGTTCTAATTTACTATTTATTTTCAAACACAAAGGTACTTTATTGTTACGAGGACTACAGGAAAACCAAAATGGTATAATAGAATGATATTTTTGGCTGATCTCATCGCGTTGATATGAAAGTAATACTGTTGGAACGACGAAATAAATACATTGGCTGGTCATAATGCTGATCAAAATTATTATCTTTCTTCTAATCGACAAGTCAGATAAATTAATTATATTTTCTGCATTATCTCGATTACCTTTGATTTGGTTCAACATCGAGAGTAAATCCTCATGAAATACGTTCACGTGTAAAAACATAAAAGTGGTCCAGATTTGTGGAGAAATGACAGTTATTGTTTCGATTTTTTCTATAATTCCATCACTATTGAGGAAACCTACCATACTTCCAAAAGTACTTATAGTAAAGATAACAGTCAAAAATATTGTCACCGTGATGCTGTGCAGCTTATGTTGACAGATTCCCAATAATCGTAAAGATACGTAAACAACATTTTCGATGAAATTTGCATACATTACGCGGAAATTCGAATTTTCACTTCGCTGAATTTGAGCAATGACCAAATTAAACGTTTCATTTGTAATAAATGTGAACTGAAAATTATCATTTATAAATCGAGGCTTCTAATGAATTCTTTTTGAAGCGAATTCCCAAAGAATTACGTTGTCAGGTGTTGGAAAAGTAAGAGGTCGGAGTAACTTTTTGACGAGTTAATTACCTGAAATAAGGAAGCTTTAATAATGAAGTATTCCTTAAATGACTTTTTTCAATTTTCAAATCGCGTGATATGTTGTTTATTTAGTATTTTTTTTACATCGTTGTAGTTTGGTCGTATCTAATTAAATTCTAACAAGTTTTTTCGACCAATCGATAATTTCCTCGAATTTTCTTCCGCAAGATAATGAATCTTGTTTAGTGTTTTACAACATGTTCGTGACCTTTGGAGGGCCTAATTCGTAACCATGAGGGGGGGGCAAGATTTAGTATAATTTTCCGAAAAAATTTCATAAAAAGACTGGTTTGTGTATTTTATTTTGTAATATTGAAAAGTAAAAAAAAATTGTTTATTGATAAAAGTACTTTGAAAAATAGAACAAAATAAAGGGAAGTTACAAAATTTTGCTAAAAATAGATTTTCGGTTCATTTACAGCGATAAAAATATACATAAAAAATTCAAAAGTAATCGAGTCGATGATGACGTCGTAATTTTACCGAGGGGAATTTTCCTTTTTTCCTCAATGATATTCAAATCATCTAAATTGTAAAAGGAAGGATGGAAAAATTTCACGAACGAAGCGAGAGCGAAAACTTATATATTTTATTACAAAAACGTGTAAATGTTTTGTAGATGCACAACTTGTAAGATTCACCGAGGGGGATGGAACTTTTCCTAACGTTTCAACCTTGAGAAAGACAAGGTCGTTTGTGTTTGTGACGTGAGAGGTCTTGAAAATTTTAAATAAGTATGTCTTTTCAAAAAAGTGAACTAGAATTAAGTTGTCAAATTACTTGAAAATATTGCTTTTGCTAGAACTGTTCATTATTGGGGGAGGGGGGGCAGACGCGTTTCAAATTTTGGGAGTTGAAGGACTCCCATTCTTTATTCGTTTATAATATCTATATCGAGGTAATGCTAAACATAAAGGATTGGTGGGGAATTCACTCATTGAAGTTGAATCTGATCCTTCCTCAATGAATCTTTAGCACCTTTGAATGATGCTGAGCTTTGAGAGATGGTGCATGCAACAATTACTTCATCGAGGTATTTCGCCATCGGATCTATGAAAATATCAAAGTGATGTCGATATATTCGTGACAGATATCCATTCAAATGTCCAGTTATGGAACTCAATATTCGGTATATTTTCACATTTATTTTCCATATTTTATTAGAAGCAAGTTTAAAACTGAATACGCGGTTTTTAACATTTTACCAAAAGTATTTAAGTTTAATTGAAATACTCCGGCGATTTTTATATCTATCGATGATTGATTGAGAGTCAATGTGGTCAAATAGATTTTGCGGAATTTGATATTCTGCTCGTACCACGGTATAGTGGATAATTCTTGGAAGATGTCTTCATTCTGGAAAAAAGTTCAAAGTATTCGTTCTATGTCATAAAGCATCAGCTGACGTGTAAGTCCGCAACACAGTGTAACATTTTCGTGTCACTCCGTGATAATGATGTTCATACCACTCGCAATCATGCCTCGTAATCATAACGATGACTTATCATCATATCATGTCACTTGACATGTTACCATGACATGATCACATGTCACGCCTGACAATAACACGTCACCGTGACAACGAATAGTCATTTATGACATGATATGGTGACATGAAAAAATTACATTTTTTGTTGAACATAAATATACGACGCATAACTCGTTTTGAGAGGAAAAAATAATCACCTGACTTGTCATCGTGTATCATCACCACACCTATTACCATGACTACATCATGACATGTCATCATAACTGATCATGAGATATCACCATGACATATCATTCAACATATCACCAGACATGATTATATGTTACTCATGACCATGATATGTTACTATAACAATGACTCGTCATTTGCGACATGTTATCATGACATGAAAATATTAAAATCATTGTTCATGAGCATGACATGTCACCATGATAACGTTTACCAAGGAAGCCGCATGACGCTTTTTCATGAAGATTTTCGATTCTGTGTGCCATCAAGACGTGAAAACGTGAAAAGAGATTTCGGTATCGCACTTGTTATCACTAATTCAAAAACTCACCAATTCCGAGATTGTCTGGGCGCAAAAAGCCATCACGAAAGCTACCAAGAAAATAAACAACCAGCACGTGGCGCTTTTAAAAGCCACAGATTTCGAATCGCCGAGCTGAAATTTAAAATGAATCAGTGCGATTGTTTAAGCAGCTTTTATGATATTTACCTCGACTCGTAAAGCAAACAAGAACAAGATAACGTTGAAATTGAAAAACGTCTGATACAAGGTTATAAATCCTTTCCATGTATTTACTGTCTGCAACGTTCGACTGAGGGCAAATATTGATTCGGATAAAATCCCAAAATGATTTTCTATCTTCCAAAGTATACCTCACCTGCGCAAGAATTGTTGGTATTTGAAAATCTCGAGAAAATTTTCATTTGTTTCTTCTTCGAGGCGGATTTTTTGAAAAATATCTACATTCTTAGATTTGGCTTTCATCGTGATCGCATCGAGGTGGATTTTTTCTTTGAAAATGTCGAGCTGTATTTTAATACGATCAAAATGATTTACCAATTCGCCTACGGTAATTGAAAACAAAACGAATGATGCAAACAGCAGAGCTATCAACCAGGAAAGCAACACTGTTTGGAAACCATTGGCTATAATTAACTCATTGTTGGTGTCAATCCTCCAGCATATCGCGTAACCTAATACAGTCAGTGGTTGATGACTACTGCAAGAGAACCAGAACGGTATTAATAGTGAATCTTTGTTATTCATCACGCCACCTTTGAACCAGAAGTATAATTGTGGTACAGCGTAACATCCTCCTAGTATCATGACCAAGATGAAAAACCGTATTATATTTTTTACTATCTTCGCCTCGACTCGATTGATTACGATGGATTTTTTGTTTTCTTGATACGACAACAAAGTGAATATTTTCTTTCGTACTTTGTTTATGTGCGAGTAAATTATCACGGCGAATACTTGAGAATTTAGCGCTGTCAATGATTCGAGTCTCTCAGAGGCAACGGAGCTGTTTAGAAATCCCGTTATACTTCCGAGAATTCCGATAAACGCGAATGTTATGTACGTGGTGAAATGTATCGTTGTTAGTTTTTCGTTGTTGAAGATACCGATGGTGATAAATGACACGTGTTTAATTCCAGCGATCGACATTTTGTGTCGAAAATAACATCAAGTCTGGAATCAGTTAAAATACGTAATATATCAACGATTACTTGGAACATTTCGAATAAGTTTGCCACGTGTAACTCAACTGAGGTAGTTCTAATTCACGTGAAGGAAATAGAAGTTTCTCGAGATAGAAATGACTAAAATATTAAATGCCAGTAAACAATAAATGTTATTCGGATATTTGTTCAAAATAGAAGCCTTACAATTTCCTGTTAGTTTTGTTCTTGCTAAAGCGTGAAAATAACAGGTCTTGAAAGTTTAGTTTTAATCGAGAGAACTTTCGTTTAAATAAATAAAGATGAGCGTATTTTACTTCGAGAAATTTTTTATCCATGAAGGAAGTCCGTTTCACATTGCACAAAGGTACGAATCAAATTAAACGACGGTTTTAATCATCAATAAGTGAAGCTCTTCAAGAAGGAGAGTCGCATTTAGTTCTTTCCCTTGATTTAAACCTCTCGAATTGATATTTATACAAGGTGCCTCGGTACAAGTTAGCACCCCTTCAACAGCGATAATATAGTTCACTCATGCCAAGTTCCTATACAGGGTGTTCCGGGGTAGAAGTAAGGCCTTCAACCCAGAAACTGTGCAACATAAACTGAGTCTATGTATGCATGTTTGCCTAACCTCCGGGCCGCAGGGGCAGCGGTATACTCTTTCAAAAAATTCCTCCAGAAGCACTTATCAAAATGATCGGCATAAAAAGATATATTAAAAAAAATTTCGAATTGATGAAAAACCTCACTTATGACCAATCACCCTGATGAGTGTTTCTGGAGGGGGGAAGGCCGTCCTGTTGAATGCCGCAAACCTCGCCTCTCTATCTCACATAGTTATAAAGTCATGGTCGTTCAAAAATTGAAAATTGCAAAAATTGACATAATTTTAAAAAGTTTTGGAAATTTTAATTTTTATATTTAATTAATATAGAAAGATGAGGTTTGCGGCATTGGAAAGATCAAACTTTTTCCTTCTAAAAACATTTATTAAAGTCATTTGTTATGAGAAAAAATTTTTGAATAATTCAATAAAAATGATAAAAATTTCACAATTTGAAACGCGTTTTCTTCTTTAATTTGTCATTTACACCCTTGAATATTAACCTAGCACAAAAATCATCCACACTAGAATAATATAGATAAAATTATCTTTCTCCCAGAACAAACCGCATGTTTCTATCTATTTTAGTAATTGAGGTATAATTATTCAAAATCAGTTAACAAAAATGAAAAAAAAAAATTTAAGAGTATACCGATGCCCCTGCGGTTCGGGGGTTAGGCAGATATGCATACATAGACACAGTTTATGTTGCACAGTTTCTGGGTTGAAGGCCTTACTTCTACCCCGGAACACCCTGGTCCCTGTATACGTGATTGCGGACCCTGTGAATTGAAGGGGCAGAAATATACTGAGTTGAAAGGTTTTTTTTTCAATTTTGTCTTGAATTTTTGACAGTGCGTCACTCGACAACCGTGACAGGAAGTTGCTCTAATCGACCACTTCTGTCTGTCGAATTTAAAAAACGCTGAATTTTCGAGAATAATAACTTGAAATAATATTATGTACCTGGAAATGTCGATTTGATGAAAGTTGCACTTGACGCAATTTGAATTTTCGTTGTTCAATTAATGATATTAAAAATATTAACATTTAAAAAAAAATTTTAATGCAACCAAAGTAGAAAAAATTATTGCATTTAATTTTTCTCAATTTAAAAAAAATTATATTAAATTCATTTCATGAAATTTCTGTTCAAATTTCGCTATGTGAAAATCAACTGCTTGTGCAGGTATTTACAACCGAAGGTGTTGGAAATTTTTTTGCAAATATTTATCAACTGGTTTCACTATTGTCTGTTTTTTAATAATTCAGGCAATTCGAGTATATTTTAGATTTTCCAAAAAATGCGACTATAATTTATCAAATATTAAGAACACATCAGATATTTTCATTCTATGAAAAAGTATGAATATTTCCGAGGATCATATCATTAAATGTAATATAGGGCTACACTGAATAATAACGTTGCGAATTATTCGTATTTTACATAAAATAGAGGCTTAATAATTATTATCACCGTGAAAATCCGACGTCAATGTGATTTAAATATTAATTAATTAGATATTTCCTTTTGTTACAAGGTTTCGAGGTTCAAGTGCAAATAATATATTATCTGCGTTTATTTCAACGGAAGGTTTTGAGAGGGTTATCCTATTGACATTGGAAAAATTGGCTAGAATGCCTTTCGTCTATTATTAAACTAGCAGTGTACCCGTCCGTGGGAAGGGGATGGACGGATTCTTATGGGGTAGGTTTTTTTCGTGAAGTATCGTTAATGTATTTGTAATAAGGTAATTACTTGGAATTTCAGAATGTTTTCCGTACTAGGGAACCTCTTGAGGCGATCGGCTCGGATTTGAACGTTAGTTGGATTTTTGGAAAAAGCATGTGAAAAAAACCCTAAAACCTATATTTCAGCTACCTAAGTTGACTTTCTGATTATTGGCGTATTTTTAAAAATTGAAAAAATAGGAATTAAAAAAGAAAGTGGAGGAAAAATAATTTAAAACAACGCCAAAATATTTTGGACCCGCTGAATCCAAAAATCGCATTGCCGAGTCGTTCTGGAGCCTCCAGCGCGATTTTCATTTTTCTCCAAAAATTTCAAAATGCTCCAGAAGACGTCCATATGAGATTAGGCAGCTAAAAATTTGGTTTCATCTTATTCTCGACCTAGACGACCGAGTTTAACACATTTCCAAAAAATTCCAGCCAGTCACCTCGAATGGGTTTTTCTGAACCAACTTTTCTATGATGCCCCTACACAATGTCGATCAATGACGCATACTTATATTGAAATTAATTTCATCGTCACATCTATTTTCCATATTTTAATAGCAAAAAATTCAAAATCGAATAAATGGTTTTTACAGTTTTGGTATAAGTGTGCAAGTTGAGTTCAACGACGCCAGCTACTCTTATTTTGATTGAAATTTGATTCAGCGTCAACGCGGTTAAGTAAATTTTACGAAATTTTATGCTTTGCTCGTGCCACGGAATCTGCGTTAATTCTTGAATAATGTCGTCGTTCTGTAAATTAAACGTAATGATGCGAGATTATCTGGTGTCTCATTTTGGACTAGTGGATGTGACTCACCACGTCTGATATGGTCTGAGAACCGTAAGAGATTATGAAAGCGACGAGGAAAAGAAACGAGCTGCTTGTTAAGCTTTTTATCGCTAATCCTGTTGAACCTTGGAGCTGGAAATGATGAAGTTGCATTTAATCGTTTGTTGGGTTTTGGAGCTTCATAAAAAATCAGAGTTAAGTACCTCAGTGTGAAATGAAAATAATAGCAGGATGATGCCGAGATTGCATGATAATGAATAATAAGTCACGAAATCTTTCCACGTGTTCACCAATTGAAACATTTGGCTGGTGACGTATCACATATGCGTAGATATAAATTAATAATTTTTTTATAATTTTGAATTACTCACCTTTGTAAAAATTGCTGATATTTGAAAATCTTCAAAAAATTTTCAACTATTATTTGATCTCTTTGGATATCCTGTGTATTGCATTCGTGAGGAGATTCATCTTCGATACTTGATTTGATATTAATATCACAAAACTTTCTCAACTCGCTTTTGATACTTTCAAAGTGCTTAACAAGTTGGGCCAAAGTTATACTAAACAGCACAAAAGATAATAAATGCGTGATGACTATACCAAGCATTGGTATTATCTGAAAGCTATTGACGACTATAACTTCGACATTTGTGTTAATTCGCCAGCATAAAGAGTCGTGTAAAATATTTGATCCACCTTGTGAGTTACACGCAAACCAAAATGGTATAATGAGCGATTCTCTGTTATTTATTTCTCTCGGTTGAAGCCAAAAATACACCTGTGGCAAGTTGAAACAAACGCTCAACAGAAGTGTCCAAGAGAATAGCCAAATTAATCGATTCTCCAGTAGTTCGTTAATCCGATTGGATATTTCATCGGAGCAAATATCCTCTCTTGAATTTGATAGCAACTTGAGTATGCGGTGTTTTGAGCGATTAATATGCAAGAAAATTATCACGGAGAATATCTGAGGTAACATACCACTCAAGATCTCAAGCTTTTCGAACATTTCGCTGGAGTTTATGAATCCAATCACGCTTCCGAAGATACTGATCGAGTAAAGTGTCAGATACGAGGTGATATATGTTGTGGCGAATTTCGTATTTTTGAAAATTCCCATCGAATGAAGGGAGATGTTTTCGATCCATTTTAAGAAACTCTGTTTTGGCTTTGGAACATCGAACCAACGCATGTTGATGAAATTTTCCAACTATTTTAGTATTTTTTTCATTTACAGATATCATAAGGTCGAAAAATTATTTTCAATTATTGTGAAAACATGAGTAATGATGTCATTGATCAATTCACCGAACAAAAAAATTTCAATTCAAGTTTGATTCGTTTTTAAAATTAATGGAAAGTAAATAACGTTGAATTTTTGGTGAAGGTGAAATTAATGTATTTTTTCTATAAATTGATCAATTTTCATTTTTTTCAACTAACGAATCTATTTTTCAACGTCGATGGAAGTTAAAATAATTGCACGTTTGTTCGGATCATTAATAATTTAATAGTTTTGGTAAATTTCCTATCGGCATTTTTTATCGCTTAAATTTTCCCGTTGAGAAAATTGCGTTCAACATGTAAATTACCTCGACGTGAAAGCAGAACATCTTTTTAAAAAAATATTTACTATCGAATGAATTTTTTTATTCTTAATATCTCATTTGGGTGACATTGAACCTGTGGTGTAACCAAGTTAACAGGTTTCGGATTAGCTGAACACATCATTCTGATTTGCATTTATTCTTGTATCAATGTTATTGTATTGTGTTTCCTGAGAAATAAGCTTGATTTTTTTGCTTTAACTTTGATTGATTTCAAGCTTGAGAAATTAATAAGTCATCGAATTTGATGAATAATTGAGAAAGTGACACTGCAATAATCTTACATGCAAATTGTTACCTTTTATGTTTATTTTACTTCTTCATTAATAATAAAAAATAAAAAAAAATGAAAAGAAGAAATTGACTCAAGTACACGTGAGCAAGCTAGTGAACATCGATTAGCCATATTTTAAAACGACGAAATTTAAAATCGAATATATGGTTTTCCACATTCGAAAAAATGAATTCAAGTTCAATTCGAAGATTCCAGCAATTTTTACAAAAACTGGTCGTTGATTAAATGTCAACACCAATATGAACATTTTACGAAATTTCATATTCCTTTTGTACCAAGGAATCTCGAGTAATTCGTTGGTGAAGTCTTCATTCTAAAATGAAATTGAAATAATGAATTATAAAATTAATTGAGTATCTTGGATAGACTTGAAGTGGTAATTAAATAAGAAAGTTGGTGCTAGTTAAAAAATTCATACACATTTAAGTGAAGAAAAAACTACAATGTTGGTAGTTAAGAAATTAGACTAGAGATAGCGTATAACGCAACACGCATTACACCCCCCTCACCATCAACACGTTGCCGTGGCTACTTTTCGTTCCCATTTGCTCGACACTAACCACGAACGTACTAACTATATCTGGATATTTCACTAAGCGAAGTTGGTGGACTGTAGAGCGTGTCAAAAGGTGCGGTAAGGGGAATACGTCAGACACGCCCCCTCTGGGAAACATTTCTAGTCGTATACGAGCGGATTAATGCGAGTGTATTGAAATTTTTTGAAATTTTAAATTAATTTGAAAAATTTCTACTTTTTTT